>CM074967.1:2455867-2470682 GCA_037577455.1 Pangasius macronema | reverse complement strand
GCAAGTGTTGAGGATGCGGAAGATAGGGATAGGTGGAGAGTGATGATTCGCTGTGGAGACCCCTGAAGGGAAAAGCCGAAAGGAGAAGAAGACTCTAATCCAAACTGTAGACTTATCAGTTTATATTATGCTTCAATACGAGGAGTTAGTTCTAGAATAACTGTTGGAAAGTGTTAGCGGTATATTCTGCATGCCAGCTCAAGCTTTGCGGTGAGATAAACCATCGTCACATCACGCAGGGTCCAACAGAACGCCTTTGGCAAAATGTCGACTTTTTATACTCAAGCTACAGAGATAATTTGAGCAAAAATGGCGACTTTGACTAAGAAAGCCAGCTAAACACTGCATGCTTCAAACCGAGCGCCAACTCCAAGCATAACTACCAGTGATGTTGGGCTAGCGTTATGCTACTTCATAGCTTAGCCTACACCCTATTGTCCTATTGTCATCCTTAATTATTTCATTACTCCATTATTTCAACCACTTACCACAGTCCTGCTGATTCTTCTTCTTGTATTCTCTTTCTTTTCTGACCCCAGACAGGTAAGTGTTGTTCTTATTTGAAAGCGTGCTAGCTTTAGGGGGGGACCCATTGGTTTAGCATTGGCTGTTGGAGGTTATGGAGAGGTTCTGCACCTTGTGATTTGACATTTTCTTGGACTTGGCCCTCAGGGCGTTCTATCAAAACTTCCGAGTATGGGTCACCACACTTGGCCACAAAGTCACTTCACTTCAAACAGTATTTAGTGAAGAGAGTTGTAGCAGCGCTGATGTGTGCACACTGATGTAAACATTAAATCAGCGGTGCACAGACACGGTTTCTCTCTAAGCAATTATGATCATAACATTTGCACCGTCAATAAGATATAAATAAATATCTAAATAACTATATAAATAAATAAAAGTGACACATTTGTTGAGCTCGCAAGCTGACAAAACATAGTTTCTTTCCCTCAGTTTGGCAGACCTCATAAAAATGTGGTTTCTGTTTGAGGCCAAATGTAATTAAAGTGCAACTGCATTCATACAGAAACTTTTTATTAATAATCTACCGACGTGTCTGAGAAACATATTCCCCATGAATGGGTTTGTTTCACTGAGAAAGAATTGAGTGAGTGAACAGGTTTGAAGGTTTGTGTTCATATAGAATTATATATAATATTATATATATATAAAATACTGTAAATTATTAATGCTTCAATATTATTCATAATTCTACTAGTACTTATAGGGCTGTTTTTAGAACCAAAATATTCCTTATAGCGTATTTAAGCCACTGGAAGGGAAATACGTGTATTGATCTACACGTGCTTTGGAGTAAATGCACGTTCTGAAGGGAGGGAGACGGGGTCGTTTATTTTTGGGATCCACACAGAAACCCGTGTCCTGTCATGTGCGTCATTCTCCGTGCTCGTAAGCGTTGAAAATGGCACGATTCAGGCGGGGGGCGTGGCTCGGGTAGTGACAGCTTCCACAATATGTTCTGAAGTTTCAAAGACACGTCGAGAATAAACTTTAGGTTGGTGATAAGCGGCAAGTCGCATTCGCGTCAATTTAGTCCGGAGCCTCATGACAGCGTTTAGGTTGGCGCACTTTTCCGAAGCTTTTATTCGTAGTGACTCGCGATCGAGACAGGATGCAAACGAGCAGTCGAGGGATCCGACAGTGACGGGGCGGGATTTGAGCTCACAGCCTTCTCATCAGCAGCCCGAGGCATTAACTCCTGACCTAGCACTTCTCACACGCTGAATCACGGATCACTCGGACAAAAGCAGAGATGGCTTGAGATGTAGCTGTTTGGTGCGCAACTGAGTACGGGTGGAGTGCTAACTGCATGAGCAGAAGGTCATAAAATACCAACGATGCCACATCACCAAACGAGCAAAAGGATAGCATTATAGTCTCTCCTGTCAATCAGAGCGACTCTAACCAATGGTGGACATCTGTGAGCTCGTGTATGCAGAAGAGGGCAATTAACGCTTTCTTCCGAGTGTTCAGTTATAAAACAAGATGTGATGGCTTGGCGTGTTTCGCAGGAAGCATGTGCTTAGGCTTCAGACTCCACAGCTGGAAGATGTTGTGCGACATGGAGAGCTGGCTAATGAGTGGGAACTGGCAAAATGACCAAACTGGGAGAAAATGAGATCGGGAAAACAAGTTAACACCAAACAAGCTAGGTATGAAAGCACCCTGAGGGTATCTCAGGTGGATAACGCTGTCCATTACCTCGTTTTGCATGTCTTTGTCGTCTGAAACGGCATCTCTGTGTTTTACATATGAAGGATACTAAAGATTTTATAGTAATTTGTTAATTTCTAAGATTGCTGTTATTTTTGTTTCTTACCAAGAGGTAAGGTGGGTCAGCTCACACACACACACAGACACACACACACACACACACACACACTCCTGCGTACCTCTGTGACATGATCTTGAAGGCATCGGGCAAGTAGCACTGCACGTTCTCCATCTGGAAAGGGTCGGCGTCGCAGATCTTGTCGTCGGTGCGTCCGTAGTTGGCCGTCTCGATCATGATGACGTCGCTGCCCGGGCAGCGGAGCTCGATGGGGTAACCCTCACACGCCAGCTCCCTCCTCATCAAGCCGAAAGGCATCATGGAACGACTTAACGCTGCAGAGAAAGAGACGGGAAAAGAGAAGGTAAGAACGAGAGAATGTGACAAAGTGAGAAATCAGAGACGGAGAGAGACACATGCTGGCATTACGAGCAGGTTAGGAGAGGAGTGTGTGCGCCGTGCAGACAGGAAAGAAAGAGGGAAAAAACTTGTTCCTCTCCAACGCAAAAGCCATCCGTCTACCTTTTACACATTTCAGAATGGCTATACTGCTTAGAGGTGCTACCGTTGCTAATAAAAAAAAAATACAGTAGTCAGAGAGAAAAGAAAAAAAAACAGAATTTCACCAAAATACTAACCAAATGTCCACTGGTTATGCCAAGCAACTGTAGAGAAACAGCAAGACGAAAGTCTAGAGTGAGCATTACAGTAAATAATATGAGCTCTTAAACAAGCTCTTCCATTTGCAAACACACCACAGCCCATGAATTTATACCACAATTCAAAATTCTCTTAAGCAAAAGTAATCGCTACCAGAAGCAAACGCATCCCCTTTAGGTGCCACGTCCTTTCCCCTTCAGTGAATCTGCTTTTCCGATGAGCGAGTTTTATTCGAGTCTGGTCTGACCGCTTGCTTAGCTGAGAAAGCAAATGGTATGGCCGAACTTTAACATTGGCGCCTCTGTATCTATCGCTAGCGATCAGTTATCCTGTAGCAGATCCGAGTGCAGATCAAGCTTTCATCTTGAGGGATCTGTGATAAATGTCACATCCTTTCACAATGACAAGCGTGAGGTCTGTATACTGTACAGTCCCAAAATGGAGCAGCTCGCTGTAGTTGTAGTAAAACACTTTTTCATTAGCCGTGATGTCTCCGCTGAGTTTATACACATAGTGCAAGTGATAAAATACAAATGTGTTAAAATAAGCATTTGACATTTAGAAATAAAAATGCTTTATGGTGTATGTCACGAATCCCCTCAGTGCATAGCACATTTCCCAGCGCAGCGTGCTCTGTTCGGAAATTTCGTGTGACATTTGTGTTGTTTTCACTTCCTGGTTCTGTTTCGCCATTTTTTTGTGTATCCTGATTGTGTCCATCCGCTTCTAGTTTAGGTTTTGATTAGCATTCTAATTATATCCTTCTCCGTGTTCGTATCTTTACGAAGTCTCGTTCGGGGTGTGAGTGTGTTTACGAAGCCTGCGTTCCCGTGTCCCACGCTTTGATTCCGGGTCGTTATTGCGTTGTGAAAGTTGTGTCCCTTCTCTCACCGCGTGTTACCGTGTAATGATGTCATGCTCTCATACAAGTTTTGCTTTGTTGTTTAAAATAATAATAAAAAAAAAGGGTCTTGGCTTTTCCCTCAACACCTGATGCATGTGACAGAAACAGAACAGACAGAATCTGTGCACTCCTGCTCTACAGGGGCAAAAAAGAAACCTCGGATGAAACCGAAGAATTGCATCAACTTGTTGCAAGTGATTTTTTTTTTAGTTTGTTTTTCTCAACTGAAACAATGATGTTAAAAGAGAAGGTTCATATTTTTCAGCGTACGGTGCACTGATTAAAATCTGATCCACGTGTGACGCGAAGGTGCAAGACGGTGCGGTTTTAATGGAATTAATCCCTTCACGTTATATAAAGACGTCACGTTATTTTCTATAATGAAAATAAGAAGGCTTCCCATCTCTGGATGATGAATGGATTAGAGCTAAAGGACGTACAGATCGCGTCCCGTTTTGCAAAGACGCTTCGCACAGTGGAGTAAGAAAGAAAATAGTTTTAGTAGGAATTCCTCTCTGTAAACCCGCGATGACGACACGCTTCCTCCAGACGAGCCCAGGATCAAGCGTCCAGTCCGGCGTGCTTGAGCCAAGTGTGAAGACACTGAGCAGGAGAAAAGGATATAATACAAACAAAAGAGAAAGAGGCAGGGATGTGCTGCGTCAGCAGAAAATAGACAACGGAGAGGAGACGAGAGGTAGAGAGGGAGAAGATGAAAAAGACTCATCAACATGCTTTCTTCGGGCCAGAACAGTAGCGAGAGAGAAGAAGAAGAGAGCTGAAGGCTGCAGGAGATGAGAAACATGTAGATAAAGAGTGAAGAAAAGGACAAAGTAAGAAGGAAAGTAGGATAAAACCCTAACCCTAGCATCCAGGCCAAAGCAACCGATATAGAGGGAACAAGAAAAAAAACAAAAACAAAAACAACACAAAACAGGAACTACGACGTTCACATGGTGCAGTCTCAGTGGCTGAGCCACTGTGTATATTACCCATAATGCACTGTGAACCACAGAGACACGGCAGGGAATGAAATAAAACGTGATGTTGTCAAATGAGCTTCGTACAGCCAGAGGTCATGCTTGTGTAGCAGCCCTGTCAGACTTTAGCTGAGTGTGTTGATATATACAAGCTGCTAATTAGCCGATTAGCTAGCAATCTATTCCTACACATCCCTCTATTTACACTTCAGGGCTTTCTAGGCCTTCAGAGAGCCTTTTGGAAAACGAGGACTGACGACCACATGTCTGAAATGCTTTACGCTCATTGTAATTAATCTCAGAGCACATCGTTTTGGTCAGATAAAAAAAAAAAAAAAATTAAACTTGTTTTTTGATCCAGCTAAGAAGTGAGCTCACACACCGGTTAGGACTTCAGGACCTGGACGTCATTACGATGTGACAGCGGAAACAGCCAATCACATGCTGGAAGAACTTCTGGAAGGCTGAGATCCATTTTTGATTGAGTACATTAGAGTAGCTTAGCCATTAGCCAACCCTGAATTATACAGTCACACATTTGACATCCAGACTGTTGCTGTGTTTGTGAAAGTAGGCCAACAAACTGGCTAGCCATATTAGCAATAGAACATCACAATAGGAGTTAAGGTGGAGGACTGGTAGATGGATTTGCCCGTGGATTTGCTGTCAATGGAGTAAAAATGGGGATAATTTGGAACTGCCAATCAGCAGCAACTTATTGAGGGGTTGCTCTGCAGTTTTACATTCCTCCACAAGGTTTTTTTTTACGTATGCTGATCATGATGACCTGACTTTGTTTGATAAAGCCAATGTAGAAATCTAAATAGCTTACAACAAAAGGAACAAAGGAAAACCAGAAGGTTTAAACAGACATCCTAGACCGGGGAAACAGGTAAAGACTGAGGGTAATTAGCTACCATGGTAACAGAGAAACAAGAACAGGAAACAATGACCATGTAAGTTTTCTTAATGTTAGTTGCTCTTCAGTTACACACTATATGAGCAAAGAGCAACTTCTTGTGAGAACTTCTCTCTTTTCTCTCAGGCCAGAGAGAAAAAGGAGGAGAGAAAACACGGGAAAGACAATGGAAGGACAAAGTGGTCAGTGGTGTTAGCAGAAAGAAAATATGGGAGATAAGGGATGACAGAAAGAGATGGAAAAAGAAGCAGAAGGAGAGATCAAAGAGCACAAAGTAAGAGAGAGAGAGCGAGAGAGAGGGAGAAAGAGAGCGAGAGAGAGAGGGAGAAAATGAAAAGAGAACCAAGTGAGACAGAACGAGAAAGATAGTAAGAGTGCTAGCCGGAGGGAAAAGAAGCAGAGAGCTGTGTGCCGTGGAAAGAGGTGCGGCTGGGTTAATCGCTGCGCTCGGCTGAGTGGGCCTGAGAGAGGCGCCGAGTGCTGTGCTCTATCTGCACACGAGAGCTTTCAGAAAGCCTCGGCTTTCAGACACGGCCTCGCAAAATGGCACAAAATGGCCGCCGGCCGGCTGCACAGACTGGTGGACAAAAGGAAGCGGAGAGTGCGTGTATCTCGGGAACTGTCCATGGTGCTAAATTTGTTCAGGCTGTGCATTGAGGTTGAGGTTAGCTCATCGTGAACCGGCCAAGCTTTACAACGCACTGAAAAACAGGACGTCAGGGATGAGAGCTTCACAAAAGCATCAGAGCACAAAGATGGCAGCGGGTTGCAAAGTAAAAGGTCCATGGCAGACATACAGACTTGATATGATATACTTTAAGAAGACTGACGCAGTCCAGTGGAGTGTATAAATGCCAGTGAGGTGAGACCTCTGTGGTGCTGAGATTCACCCCAACATACTTCAACTAATAAACGACTGATCATTCTGTAACCACAGCAACCAACTGGACCATAGTGTCTGCCCCCAATGCCAATCTAACTAGCTGGACCGCAACTTCCGTCTCCACTGTCCCTGTAACCAATTGGACCACAGTTCCTGCCCCAGCGCACCTGTAACCAATTGAATTGGACCACATTCCACACCTCCAATGCCCCTGTATCCAACTTGACCTCACTTCCTGTCCCTGACACCACTGCAACCATCCCAAATGCCAATGTAGCCAAAGGGACACCACATTCTGCCCCAGATGTAAATACAGCTACACCCTGCATCTACTGAACCAAAGAACATTTCGTGCTTGTGTAACATTTTTAGCCAGTAGGACTGAGATAAAATAAATGTTAAATATCTTATTTAATACGCATACATGCATATTACCACTTGTACCACTACCACTTGTAACTAAAGCACAAAGTAATATGAAGGTAAAATGAAACATACGAGGAGTCATTTTTCACCAGCAGGGTCAAGGTAAAGTCCTTCACCCCCCTGAGCTGCTCAGGATTCTTCAGCTTCCTCTCAGTCTTCAAATGTCAGGCACTCGTCCCGCCGCTCTCTCACACACGCTCCCGTGATTCCCCCAGCTGCCTGCCTCCACGCTACATTAAATCCTCTTCCCCCTGCAAAGCCTCAGCCGGCGGCACAGGAAAATCACTTACCGAGTGCTGGCGGAAGAAGAAAGCCAAGGAGGGAGGGAGCATGTGTGTGACAGAGACTGCATCACACACCACGCAGAGACGTGCTGGTGCTGAGGACCCGGCGCTGAGCCGTACACACGCTACAGAGTCACGTCGACACAGATCTGCGCTGACACGAAAAGTTATCGTTTTGTTTACAGAAGATTTTCTCCACAACTTTTCCCGCAAGTCTTTTTTTTTCATGAGTTATAGACATGACAGCTGTTGCTCATATCTGCCAACATCCTTCAAGTCAACAATGCAATTCCTCACAACCCTCGCAATTCACACACACTCCTGATTCAACCTTTGGTTCGAAAGTTTGTTTTTTTCCCAAAAAAACCATTTCAGCAACTCGTGCCACTGTAACCAACTGAATTTCACTTCCCACCCCCAAGTCTGACCACAGTTTCTGTCCCCAGTGACACTGTAACCAATCAGACCAATGTAGTTTTGTTGGTCCTGCCCACTACACAATTTTACAATAGCTCCTACTCCCAATGCCATCATAAATGATGGGGCCACTGCTGTAGACCCCAATGCTGCTGAGATCAATTGGAACATAGATCCCACCCCCAGGGCTGCCCCAATGCCACTACAACCAATCTGCAATTTTGCCCCAGTGCACCTGTAAACAATTACACCTGCAATTCCACTGTAATATTTCGGACTGCACTTTCCACACCCACTGAGACTTACCAGAGTGCAGTTATGTAGTTCCTGCCCCCAAAACCACTGTAGTCAATGGACTACATGGGACAGTAGCTCCTGTTCCCAATTCTAATGTAACTAATGAGACTCAGAGACTCAGTTCTTGCCCTAATGTCATTGGTACCAGTCGGACCACGGTTTCCTCCCCTAAGAACATCGTGACCAGTCAGACTGTAGTTATATAGCTCCCATACCAATGCCAGTGGACCTCAACAGACCCTGATGCCACTTTAACCAACTGGAACACAGTTCCTTTTGCCAATGCCATTCAAATGCGACTTCCTGCCCCCCCCCCCCCCTCCCCTAAGTCCCAGTAACCAGTCGGACTACACTTCCTGCCCCTAGTACCCCTGCATACAATTGTACCAGATTTCCTTCCCCAATGTCAATCTCACCATTCAATGCCCACTTCCTGTCCCAGTGCCACTGTAACCAATCTGACCCACTTCCTGACCCCCAATTCCACCGGAAACAATTTGATCACACTTCCCACCCAGTGTCACTGTAACCATTCAAACATTCTGCTGCTAATGCCATGTTAACCAGTTGGACCACAGTTCCCAACCCAACTAATCAGACCCCACTACCTGCCCCAGTGCCCCAGTGCCCCAGTGCCTGACTGGACTTCAGTTACCACCCCCAATACCACTGTAACTAAGCACAATATTTCACATGCAGATTACAGAAACATTTGTGGAAGGATTTAAGTTTAATTGTTAGGACACTTCGCCAACAATACTTTGTACATTTATACACACATGTACATGCATGCACACACACACACACACACACACACACACACACACACACACACACACAGGGGGATTAGCACCTGTCAGTATGCAGCCGTGTTTTCTCAGCTCTCCTATGAAGCGAACACACAGATCCACACCTCTGGCTAGTGATTAAACTATTACACTGAGCCCACACAGCCTCACTGCAGGAGCGTAATCACACACACACACACACACACACACACACACACACACACACACGCATTCAAGTATTGAAAATCACACCCATGCAGACTCACACATGCACAAGAACTCTCTCTCTCTCACACACACACACTCTCTCTCTCTCACTCTTTCCTCACACACACACACGAGACACACTATTGTAATCAAGACAACCATCACTGCAATTAACAGGTCATGTCACTGCATTATAGAAATGCCCGAACACTCACACCATGCAATGCGGAGCATGATGTAATGAATCTAGATTCTCTAGTTAACATGACTATTAACATGAATTTGAGCAGCTTCTCTCAGGAGGAGTTATCCCAGCAACTCCAGCTAAAATACAGCAAAACCCTCCCCTCTGCGTGCATGTGCACTGCGTGGTCTGTATTCTCTGGGCGTTTTATTTTCCAATCGGTGTATTTTGTTCTGCAACAAGTTACACATGTTGGGCCTGAGATGGATAGTGTTGTCACGCTAGTCGAAACACAGAGCGGTAAGTATACACGCTGTGTAAGCAGATGCCCTGGATTCCTCAATCTCGTCAGATATAACCAAGTCTGAAACACATAAACGCAAACAAACACCTCCCGTGACTAGTCGTCTATCATCAGCTCTCTAGCTCACAAAAAAATAAAAATAAAAAATTCCACAACAAGGATCATCTATCATTTGCCACCAAATTAAAGAGAAGATCAATTTAACATCAATTTATTAGCAAGAAAAAAGAGAAAACTCTCACTGACACTCACTCCCATTTGTTTACTCGCTCATGCTTTCTCTTAATTGGTTGCTGTCTCCTATCTGTCACAATGCAGTCAGACTTCTTTTGTGCCTAAACTTGGCTTGCGATGATGTTTGATGTTTGATGTTTTACAGTTGGCTTATGACATGTGTACCAATTCCTGCTAACTCCATCATCTCTGACATCTCAGCACTGACTGCGAGAATTATCATGGCTTCTTGGTATTAGGTTCGTCCATCCATTCATTTTCAGTCAGAACTTTATCCAGTCAGGGTCATGGCACATACGAAACGTGTATGGACACGAAAAGTATGTGGACACCTGACCATCACACCCATATGAGGTTCTTCCCCAAACTGTTGCCACAAAGTCTGAACCTGCCCCTGTGCACAAAGCGAGCTCCATGAAGACATGGTGTGTGAAGGTTGGAGTGGAAGAACTCGAGTGTCCTGCACNGCCTGACCTCACTAATGCTCCTGTAGCTGAATGAACACAAATCCCCACAGCCTCGCTCCAACATCTAGTGGAAAACCTTCCCAGAAGAGTGGAGCTTACTATATTATAGCAAAAAGGGAATAAATCTGGAATGAGATGTTCAACAAGCACGTATAAATGTGATGGCAGGTGTACACAAACTTTTGGCCATTTAGTATACACAACTGGAGCAACATGATACCTGAGGAGCGTTTTTTTTCCTCCGTGTGTATTTCGACACAGCTTGTTGCTAAAATTGCGTTTATACCTGTATGTTTCCTGCAATGTGGATATTAGGATTAGATCCTGGACAGACATTAGGAACAGCGTCATACAGATGTGAATGCATCCAGGACGCATTTAACACAGAATTCAATTCAACAGAGACACATTTTCGCCAAGTGTAAACACTCCGCAAGCAACCAGAATCCCTCTATAATGCACTCGTTTATCAGCGCCAATGCTACTATAACCAATTACATTTCAAATGCAAAATTATGCTTACAAACACATACACACACACATACACCTGCCCAGACACACAAACTAAATGTGCTTACAGACCCATCTTGCTTACATATTCGCACACACGCACACACACCTGCCCAGACGCACATACTAAATGTGCTTACAGACCCGTTCTTGCTTACATATGCACACACACGCGCGCGCACATGTGCGCAGACTCGATAGACCCGTCTACCCAGGACACTGTTATTTCCCCCGAGTCTCCTGCATCCAGCTAGCGAGCGTCTCTGACTAATCTCTGTCCTCCAGTGTCTTTTTCTTTATCAGGCTTCATCTTTATCTGCGTTCTGGGCCCCGCAGGCCGCTGTCGCTTTCTCCTCCATCACCACTGGATTAGCTGAGTGGCGCGGGAAACTGACAGAAGCTTCTCTCCCTCACACACACACACACACACACACACACACACACACGCACACACACAGACGTTATCTACAGCACAGACGCTGAATAATCCACACCCAAATGACATCCATTTTGAGGAAAAAGACAGAAAAAAATTTTTCGCTCTTTTTTCTGAGTAAAAACCTCAATAAAGATAAAGTAAATGAACACTTAATGATATTATGGGCTGGTCGTATTTCGGTGAGAACAATAAGGATGTGTATAGTGTAGAATTAGAAGAGTAAGGAGGAAGGAGAGAGACGGACGGATCGTGGATGCTCTCAGACGGCTCCTGGAGGTTTTCCCTCAGCCTCCTGCGCATGTTTTACAGGTAACCCTATGGGAAGTGTCCGCTTATAAAAAGCTCTGCGGTCTGCACTTTTTAGTCACAACAGAGCTGAGAGAAGAAACCTTCCTGAAAACAGCAGATTGACGTCTTGATTTATAGACGTCTTGATGTTTTTTTTACATCCTAACCAATCAGGTCGCAGGTTGGATGAACAAGTCGCGAAGCGTGGTTAGTTACTGAGTGAATATCAGGAGATCTGTGACGCGTTTAATCAGAAGTATTTCAGTGCCAATATTCCAGCGTTGCAATGTAACTAACAATAAAAGTGTGTGAATGTTTGGGATGTTGACCGCTACGCAATGTCCCACTTTAACGGTCACCGCACACAGGCATGTCGCACAAGCGGCTCAAAAGTGTGTGATTTTCTCCCTCCAGTGAAAACTACAGCGAAGACAAACAACCTCCTCAACACCAGAGTTACACCAATCTCTATTTCAGCCGCATCACTGAGAATAACAAACCCAACCTGGAGACCAAGCCGGGCTAGAAAAGGCTAAATATTAAACAGGCCTGTCACTAGAACCATAATGACATAAAATAGTTCGATATGAAAAGTTACAACCACACCCACTGATAGCCACGCCCCTGATAACCTCAACCCCAATAACTACTCCCATTGATAACTGATAGCCACGCCCCTGATAATCATGAATCCTGATAACCACACCCCTGACAACTACACTCCCTGACAAGTACACTCCCGATAACCACACCCCTGATAAATACACTCCCGATAACCACGCCCCTGACAACTACACTCCTGGTAACCACACCCCTGACAACTACACTCCCTGACAACTACACTCCCGATAACCACACCCCTGACAACTACACTCCCGATAACCACACCCCTGACAACTACACTCCTGGTAACCACACCTCTGAAAGCTACACACCCTGATAACCACACCCCCTGATGATACCACCTGACAACCACTCCTACTGATAACCCCACCCCCTGATATCTATCCTCACTGATAACCACGCCCCTTATAACTACTCCCACTGATAACCACGCCCCTGAAAGCCACGCCCCCTCGCCAACTCTCTAGACAAGCTACAGTTTTGTCATGCTTTGTTTCTAAAATATTTTTTTCGGTATTTATTTTTTTATGACGTGCATAAGGTCTGATGCACAGGGGTAAAGGCAAAACAAATTTATAATGAAATAAGTCCCACTTTTGATTATTACACATAAGAATTAAACGGGCAAAAAATTCAGTAATTTTATTTGAAAATCTATATTTTGTTGTCATAGTTACACCTCCTGTAAGTGTAGAATGTGAATTTAATATACCAATTTTGACCCACATACACTCCTCTTTCTCTAATTCTCGCCCCCGCCTCCATCTCTGTGCATGTGTGTGTGTGTGTGTGTGTGTGTGTGTGTGAATGAAGTGTGGAGGTGAAAGGGGAGGAGGCGAGGGCGAGAGTGTGACTCTGGGGCAGCCGGTGTGAAGGAGGCGAGACGGGCGTCTCCGTGACGGAAGCTCCATACTAATTAAGAGCAGAGGAGAAGGCTGATTGGATTTGACTCATTATCCAAATGCAGTAATTAAAGCCTGAGGGTGGAGAGAGCAAGGGTCTCAGACATGAACACACACACACACACACACACACACACACACAGTACGAGGCACACAGAGACAGAGAAGACGTGGAGGACGCAGGAAGGCCATCAGGCCGCAGATCCACATCCTGCCACACTGCCATTAACATACGCTCATAATGAGTTCATTAAAGGCTGAAATGTCAAACGGGTTCTAATAAGGCTCTGAGGGTTTCATATCTGCGCCGAAACAAACAGGGAGCGCAGGAAACGAGCCGCTAATGCTCCATCGCTCTCTCTTCGCTGCGGTTATTGATTAGCGACGTGTATCGAGTGGGATTTTCGCCTGTTTGTGGATAATACAGCGATGATGAGCGAGGTTTCGTTATTCCACCCGGAGGGAACGTCATCGCTTTCTGCCGCTCTCTGTGGCACGCTAAATAATTAATCAGGCAGTGGATTTTTAAAAGCCATGGGAAATATCAAATCAATAAATTAGGCTGAGTTTAAAAAATAAATAAATAAATAAATAAAAATGTACACATGATCACAGGGTCTATTAATTAGCGGGCAGAACAAATTAATAAAGGGAGACTCATAAGGAGAAAGAGTTTACGATGCTTCCTCGTGAAGTCGTCAGGTTTAGCATTAGCTAGCGAGTTGGTGGGGATTAGCAGTTATGATGCACCACACCTCTCATTTTGTAACTAAACTGGAAATTGACTGTAAATATGCAATGCTTTCAGTAACGTTAACTCAACAGCAAAACCGACGTTTTGTGCACTTTATGACCAAGTGACATTAAAACTAGAAATTAACTTAATTTTATTCTGTAAAGCCAATTCCAGCTGCTGAACTGCCATGTCAGGTCGCTTGATTCACAAATGGGTTTGGGAGGGAAAAACTGACAATCTCCTCTTTTGTTTCATTCATTTATTTTACAAATTAATAATAGAAATATCAAAGAAGGGTTTTGCGTGCTGATATTTTGAAACGTTACTTTGAGTCACGTTTAGACAAACCACATTTAAATGAAAATATTGTAATGCTATTGTACAATATATAATACTACTGTAGTCTTTTTTTCACCGTCCTGACATGCAGCACTAGTGTAGTTTAGCAAATAAATAAATAAATAAATAAAAGGACAAACTCCCCTGTACATCTACCTCCACTAAACAAACTAAGTCCATGACAACAATCACGACGACAGCGGAGAGTTTTACAGAGAAACGGAGCTCGTCAGTGTGTTTAACTTCGTCGTGCGTGAAATCTCGAAACATTTTACAGTTTGACTTGGAAACCTGACGGGTGGGAATGATTTGGCTCTGTGTCGAGTACAAACCAGGCCCCTGTGCTTCACGTCGGGTCGCGGCACACCGTGATCCGCCGTGGCGTGGATCAATTTCCTATAACTACGCAACAGTCAGTGGTAATGAGTGCAAGGAACATTTCTTCATTTTTTTTGTCGCTTATTTTACACAAACATGTTCACCCAAGAGTTTTGGGAACCCTTGTACTAAGCACAGTTGGCTGGTGCTGATTCCGATCGGTGGGCAGGATACTGTACTCAGCTCCACTGTTATATCTGTTATATTCTTTGGTTTTAATTAATTACATTCCTTGGTTTTAAAAAAAAACTTTGAAAATAACATTTACTTGAGGGCAGTCATGGCCTAATGGTCTGAGAGTCGGACTTGTAACCTGAAGGTGAACCTGAAGGTCGTGGGTTCGAGTCTC
>CM074967.1:2373868-2426806 GCA_037577455.1 Pangasius macronema | reverse complement strand
GATGGGTTAAATGCAGAGCACAAATTCCGAGTATGGGTCACCACACTTGGCCACAAAGTCACTTCACTTCACTTAAATTCTTCCCGCTGAAAAAGTAGCTCTGGTCCATTTCTAAAAGAACCAAATTCACAATATTAGAGCTTAATTTTTACATACATGAATAATTCATGACAGAGTTCTTACAAAAAAAATAAATAAATAAAAAAAATACCGTATGTGTTTCACATAAATGTTTATTAGTGGAAATTACGCCACGTCGTTGTGCAGCGCGTCTCGTTTTATTCCTTATTTAACGCCTGCCGTTAGACTTCCGCTATAAACAGGTATTTTTTTCTTTTTGAGATCCTGCTAGATTTAGATTAAACACTGGAATATTCCTTTTAGGATCTTTAACACATTTATTATTTTTTTTTCTACAAACGCAGCGTTTATGTATGAGTTATGACCAGCGCCATTTGTTTAGCGCTGAAGCCTATCATCTATCTGCTTTAGCCGGGCTGATGTATTACCCGGCGACGTTAAACCGATTTGCGGGGAGTGGCGAGAAGAATACGCGCCTGCAGAGAACGCTGGCGCCTTGAGCGCGTAAAACGGATTTGTCCTGACGGCGAAGGCTGCGACTAATGCAATATCTTCTCTTCTGTTCGGCTCCTCCTCGAACGCTGTGCTGAAAGCCTCTCGGAGTCAGAGGGGGGTTCGGTGTGAATACACACACACACACACACACACACACACACTCCTCTGCTCCGACTCTCCCAGAGCTCAGGTTCCGGGCTTCTAGATCGATGGAGCTAACTTCACTCCAGCGACAGTGTGTGTGTGTGTGTTGTGCATTAGTGTATAGTATGCATGCATACATAACAGTGTGTATTTGTGTGTGTGTGTGTGTGTGTGTGTATGTGCGCTGAGGGAGAAAGGCTGCGTACGGAGCTTCACTTGGCAGGCATTCCCACTGTCCGTGCCAGATCTAGTCCATCACCCCGGGGCC
Source organism: Pangasius macronema (assembly GCA_037577455.1). Lineage (NCBI taxonomy): Eukaryota > Metazoa > Chordata > Actinopteri > Siluriformes > Pangasiidae > Pangasius > Pangasius macronema. The sequence goes on along the minus strand of CM074967.1, from coordinate 2,425,818 downwards.
CAGGAGTCATGACAGTAAGAAAACAGATTGATTTCTCCCCTCCTACGTACAAACAATTAACTACACGCGGCTCAATTAGACACACGCCGCAGACACCTTCAGCGGTGACACACTCGCGAGCACTCTGCCTCTCCTGCACTGCGCCCCCTGAGGCTCCACAGCTCCAAAACAGTGCCTATACATGGGTATATACGAGGGGTAATAGCCTATAGACATCGGCTACATACGATAGCCTAGTTTAACTATACTGCAGTCTGACGTGTACAGCTTGATAGATAAATATTTGATCTGTCTACCACCGTATATCAGCGGCTCAGCTGTTCCATGGCCAGGTGTGTGTGTGCGTGTGTGTGTGTGTGAGTTATTCCTTCATTATTTCACTTACAAGTAAGCAGATAAAAGATTTAAGATCTGATTCGAAGTGTGGCATCTGCATTTAAAATCCGTTGCTGTGGACTCTCGATATGAAGTCCGAAGAGCTGTCAGTGCCAGAGAGAGAGAGAGAGCGAGAGAGAGAGAGAGAGAGAGAGAGAGAGAGAGAGAGAGCGAGAGAGAGAGCAAAAACATTAAGTCTGGCTAAATGTACTATGTGGAGCATTCTTTAAAAGAAAGAATGCACTGGTGGGCTCAGGAACACCGAGGCCAAGAAGACCATGGGAAACAAATGCGCTAGAGAACAGAAGAATTCTTTCCCTGGTGAAGAAAAACCCCGTCACAACACTCGGCCGGATTAAGAAGACCCTCCAGGAGGTAGGAGTATCTGTGTCGAAGCAGATGTGGACTACTGGTACGCCTCATACACAGGAGGACCAGATTAGAGTTTACCAAAATACACTGTACAGTTCTGAACAACATCCTATAGACAGACGAGACAAAGCTCAACAGGAATTATGGAGAAGGGAAGGAAGTGCTCATGAAATGAAGCGTACCACCTCATCTTACGGTGTGGGTGTAATTAATTACGGTGTATTTATTGATGGTGTGACTGCTGACAAAAGCAGCAGGATGAATTCTGAAGTGTATAGGGCTCACTGGATGGTGCGTCACAGCGCAGATGGACGACGACCCAATACACACATATGGACATGGGGTACACGGATAAAATAACAACCTTCTCGATGTCCAAATACTTATGGACCTGGAAGTGTGTCTATGTGTATTTATGCATATGTATGTGTATATTTGCATATATGTGCATTTATATGTAGTGTGTGTGCATGTTGAGTAGATCACTTTGTGTGTAATGTATGAATATAGGTCTGTGCATGCACACACACACACGCATACACACACACACACACACACAGAAGATCAGGGGAGCTACAGGTGACGACGTGCTTGGCCTGCTAACAGTGACACCTTTCTGCCTACATGAATAGCAAAACACACACACACACACACACACACACACACACACACACACACAGACACAAGGTTATGTTAGAACGGAGTACTTCGGGTGAATTGGTAAAACTGTTCTGGGATCCTCACTCTGTAATCTGTAACATTAGAGGAGAAATGGTGAACGACAAGACCCTAGTCACTTTACCTCAGACACGATGTGACCACAATATTTACACTACAGCACGCAGCGACGACGAGACATTGACGTAGGCAAGCATGTTCATTTGTAGCTCGCTGTCTCACCCCCCTCGGGCTTCTCCCTGCGGGCCTCGGAGCCGGGAGACACACACTGATCTGCCAGCGAAGGACAAACAAGTCCCCTGTCTGTCTGTCAGCTCGGTGTCACTTCCCATCAATCCCAGAGTCTCCGGGAACGACACAGCGCTCTCCATCAAGCCACGACTTTGCAAACACGGACGGAATATTTACTATTCATGCGAAGCAATCAGTGTGGCATCTGCCCGGGTGTGAAAGTTCTGACTGCGTATAGCTAATGGCTAATGGCTAGCTGTAACACTGTAGTGCTGCTCATGCTAGCTGTGGCCGATATCAAATTTGATCATACGACATCAGTACAAGGCTTTGTGTTAGCCGATGTTAGCTAGCTTGCTAGGGAAATGTTTTATTCCTCTCACACCACAGCAATTCGCTCATGATGCCAATTTTATTCAAGAAGAATATTTCATAATCTTTAACAGCTGCTGCTGGAATGGTAACGTTAATGTGACCCAAGCTAACAAATATCAATAACACATTTTGCTGCATTTAGGCGGCTAAATATCTTAATACTGCTAATGTATTGCAAGCTAAGCTAGTCCTTTCAGCTAGCAGCTTATGCTAAGCGCTACTCATATGACAGGTTTGCGATTGGTTATTCAGATTTAATGTAAGCTCCATCCGCAGGCACACTCGATGCTCTTGATGTGAAAACAGGACGCGCTAAACAAGCGATACTACAAACTGCACTTATGAGAAAGAGCAGCAGTAGGATTCAGTGGAAATGCAGATGTGTGTGTGTGTGTGTGTGTTTTGTGGGTGTAAACATGCCTTCGATTGTGGTGTGTGAACAACAACGGCCCCGGTGCATTGATTTTTTTTTGCCGCACTCATGCTTTGACATCAGCGCAGCTTAATTTGGTCATTGAGCACGGGGCTCGGTGCAGCGCTGAGGTTAATTAACGCCACGCTAAAGCGGAGCGCAAGTGTTCAACACAGCGGCCACGGAAGACGGAGGAGAGCTGGGCACTCAGCCCTGACCCTTTGTTCTGCTAGCGGCTAGCAGCCGCTGCTACTCATTTAGGCAGATGGAGGTCTTTAGGGACGCTGCACACACACACACACACACACACACACACACACACACACACACACACACACCCCGCTGAAGATAACGTCCCTTATTACTACTATGTCACGTACGGAGGATGAACCGCAGGGAACGCTACCTCCGCTGCACAAGTGCACACTCGCTCAACAGGAACACACACAAACACACACCTGCCTCGATGCCGTTGCCATGGCAGCAGCGCAGTCAGGTCGATACCCTTACCCAGCGCCGCTGAAATAGAGAGCTGCGGCGCTGCCATTGACCTCTGCTGTAATCGGAGAATGCGGAAGTGACGCTCGTCGTGGGGAAACTGAGAGCTCCGAACACTGGAGAGTTCCAGCGCTTTCAGCGTTTCATAAACACACGCGCGGGTACGCTGATAAAATCGCTGCGTCTCTTTTCACATTTTAACGCTTTAGCTGCGACCTAGATGAGTAACTACTAGATAAAATACCAATCACAAATAGCAATTTATTATCGACCAATCCAAAAATCTAAGGTATGGCGGTCAGTTAGCGTGAGCAACACTTCGCTAGCTACCGTAGCCAGTTGTCAGTTGGCCTAAAATTAATTTGCCTCGAATTAATTGCAGGTATTGGTGTTCGTTAGCATACAAATTTTATCTTCGATGAATAGGTTTGTTGTTAAAGTTAGCAACACTTACAAGTACAAGTAGAAATATGAGGTTTAAGGGCTGCGCGATATTGATCTTTTCGCGCTATACGCTATTGAACAATTTATTACGCTATACACCATGATATTACGATATTCACACATTTTGAATGTGCTAACTACGTGTTTTTGTTGTTTGTATGCTCCTATAATCTGTAAACTATAAGCGGAGTTGTAGCCGTAGCTTTAACACTGTTTAAGCGGTTAGTATGCTACGCTTGTTTAACGCTCCTCGTTCTCTACCTGACTTTTCCCAGACTTCGACTTTGAGCCTCTACCTTTGGAAATGTCACCCGCTCTCCCCGGCAGCCTCTCGAAGCTCTCCTACCACTCAGGGACGCCCGCTAGCGCAAGTCCACTTCCGCACAATTCCCTGCCAGGCGCCGGCTCTCTCTGCGGGAGAGATCCGTTTATTAGCGGCCGACGGGGCTACGCTTATTTTAGATTACAGCCGCGTCCGCTAGAGAGATCCTGCGGAAATATTAATCAGGTTAGGAGGAATGGAGCTGTCAGTCACTCCGTCTCGTGTCCTGGGTGAGTCTTGATTGTGTTACTGGTTTTATTACAGGCGTTATTTTTACGATGAGGCTTTTGTGGGCTCGGGTGTAGACTTGTAAAACGGTGTCAGAAATTTCTTCGCTGTCTGACGCTGTTGAGCCCGAGCTCTGTGATGTGACTCACCCATCCGACCTCTTTGTATCTCATCTCTCTTGGCACACACACACACACACGCACACACACACGCACACACACACACAGCCCAGTGGTCCCGCGTGGGTGCCGAAGGCTGCGCGAGTCAGAGCATTTACTTTCTCACAGCAGCCTGCGCTCACGCCGAGCTCTGGCCCCTCTGTCGGCGCAGCCAGGGATCTGATTGGTCACCAGATGGCCGTCCTGATTGGAGCACAGCCCAGAAACCAATGGTGAATCAGTGTGTCAGAGACAGTCTGGGTGCACATCCAAACCCACCGCTCACACACACACACACACACACACACACACACACACACACACACACACACACATACCAGAACGCCAAATCCAGAGATATATTCCTTTTGTGTTATGGCTAACCGTCAAATCCGGTTAAACACAGCCTAATTTGTTCATATTCAACTGTTGGCTCAATTGGAATAAAAAAAAAATAAAAATATTCACATCAGGTGCAAAACAATTATACTGCTGAGAAAACAGTTGATGTTACACATTTTATGTCAGTTAGAAATAAAAATTAAAAAAAATTCTGCATCTCACAAAGACCTGTGGAAAATGCACACTGTGTGTGTGTGTGTGTGTGTGTGTGTGTGTGTGTGTGTGTATTTAATTAGATATAAAGTGAATTGTAACCGGAGGCGGTCGTTTGTGTGGATACACATCACTGCGCATGCTTACTATACTTACCTTTTTTTTATCTATACTGAAGTGTCCTTGTGAATGGAGCTTCACACACTACACACAACTGTCCACAAACAGCTACACTATAAAGAATTATTTACAATACTGTATATTTCATGTTTTTTTTAACATTATATATTTAACATTTTAAAACATTTCTCATGAACATTTTAATGCACATGCTGTTATTTTTAGTTACGGTGCAACACTGGAATATTTTCGGTACAACACGGCAGTAAATCTCCTCATGTTCACTCATGTTTGTATCATCACTCAGAACTTCCTCCATGTTTGTTTTCCTTGTCTGAGTCCTGATTGGTCAGAACATAAAAAAAAAAAAAAAAAAACCCTCAATGTCACTCAGCGCTTTTCTGAAAAGTTAAAACTTTGGAGCACTGATTTGAACAAGCTTTACAAAAACAACAAAACCGGGAAAAAAAACAGGACACTCCACGAAACCAGAGCTGATATTGATATTGATACCGCAGTGCTCCTATTCGGGTTGCGTTAAAGCGCTAGGCTACGCGCGACTGGTGAACGGTAATAAAATCGTTCGCACCTTCTATACGATAAACATCATCGTTCTGTCACAAGCATGCGATTCATATCAACGTGTCGGACTTTCACTCGGGTGCTCGGTACGTCACGTTCTGCACCAGTGTAACATAACCACGCCCACCTCTACCAATACGCTATCTTCAGGCGTCAGGTTTGTGCTTTATGATTAAAGCTGACATGCGTATGAAATAAGCCTTCTCCTCTTCGGTTGGCTTGCAGTTCACGTGGTACGGTCACGTGGAAAACTTACGGAATACTGCAGGCCCATGTAACTTCAACACCCATAAGCTACGTCACCTCTCAGTATTTTTTTAAGAGTTTCAAGAGAATTTAGACTTTTCTTCTGACTCGTTTTTCATTTTCATGACCTAAAGAACACTCAAGTGAAAGTGCCAAAACGTTGATATTTCGTATCGTAGAGAAGATGATGCAAATGGGTCGTATGCGTACGCTGTTTCTGTGAAACCGCGTTGGATAAACACACGCAGGTCGTCCAGAAAATCCACACGTGTGTTACCGAGTGCTAATTCCCAGACGTTTTGTTTTCAGTATGATAAACCCCGTACCGGGAGGAGCTCTGAGCATTCAAAATATTTCAGGCAATTTCAACTGAAACCCAATTCATTACAGGATAGGTATAAAAGGAATTTTCAATTTCCTTTCGTCTTGTCTGTAAGAAATACAAACATAATCAGCGCAGGATTAAGCACGAATCGCAGAGCAAGCCGGTTCTGCCGCGGTCGTGACCTTGTTCCGCTCCTGACTCACTTCTCTCACGATTGCCACCGTTAAAGCTCGGGTGCTGCTGTGGCACCTGAGCGTCAGAGCACAACGGGACGGGAACGTGAACGCAGACCACAGAGAGAGACAGGCGTCGTGCGCGATTCGGAACAGGGACATGTGTTAATGTCGAAAAGAGGTAGCGATCGTACGTTAAACGTCTTGATCTGTGGCCGATTAGAAAATTATTCACACTCTGCCATTATAGAATAGCACTGAATCTGCAGAATCTTACACATAAGTGGAAAAATGACACTGAAAAACTACAGACACAGGCTTTTAGATCACTCACTATTAGATCAAAATACCACACACACACACACACACACACACACACACACACACACACACACACACGCACACACAATCATACATCAGACTGCCAAGAAGCACCAATAAAACACTGTGTCAAGAAATGAAACTCTCACCAAAATGGGAAATCAATGTAGGACAGCAGTAAATTTACCATTCTGAGATGAGAGCATTAATAAATAATTTATTTTCTCAATAAATGAAACACGCGTGGAACGCTTTCCGTAAATTATACGACGAGAAAAGGGTCCGTCTCTGTCTCGTGGATCTGACCAAAGGAAAAGCAGATCCATGGCAGAACCACGCCAGGACCAATCGCATGCAAAATTCATCCCCGGAAACGCCAGTTCACCGAAGGGGAAAGGACTCGGGACATGAACAACGCATTTGCCCCAAGTAGCACTTAACTATCACTTCTCGCCAACGTTATCTCAGCGAACTTTGAATTTGCAACCTTGGTCTCGTGAGCCAATAACAAACAAGAAGGCTGGACCGGCGTCTATTTGGTCGGTAAAAAAAAAAAAAACAATGGAGAGGATGCTCTTTTAAACCGCTCACAAACCAGACTTTTTTCCCCAGGGACATGTGGGAAATAAATTTAAAATTATAGTTATATTTTCTCCCAAATGACTCATGAATCATGACTGCTTCTGATCACGTAATTTTTGACTGAGAGAAAAATCGGCTTAGCTAGCTAACCCAGACGAGGAATGGGCATTTAGCTAGCCAGGCTCTGCTAACCCTGTAATGCTGCTTTTCAATAATAACAGCCTGCCATACATTATTACGGGTCATATTTCATAGTTATATGTTCCAGACCTACTATTTTAATACATTAGGTCTACATGCATTTTTCAGATTATGTGCTGGGAATGTTATACTTGAACTCGACTGCAAGAGTGGAGATGTCAAAATATCAGTTCTGCTTGAAGCATTACAGAAAATAGCCTTCTTCTGTTTCTGAGCCCTGGTGTGAACACGGGCCAGACCATGAGCAGGAAAGTCGGATTTTACTGTAAAATCTTTTTCCTGAAGATCATGCCATGTGTTCTTATCGTGCTGGATGTCTTCTCTGGCAGTGCGTCGAGGGAGATACCTCGCTGCGTGGCGGATCCGTGCCGGGCATCCAGCATCCGCTGCCTCCAAAAGAGACATCTGTTCACGAGGGCCGCTGATCACACGCTTTATTAAGACCCTCTCGATTATATTCGGAAAGAGAGAATAAGGCACCTTATTAGCACAGTACTCCGTGTCTACCGTCTTACGGTAATTAAGTATTCTGGTGCTCACCATCTTCGTTACATGTTCGAAGTGATGACAAGCCGAGACATACCGAACACGCCTTTTATTCCACGGCCTTTTGGGAACGATGGAGCGCATGCATGAGTATGTAGGATTTGTGTGTATATTAGGGATGCCACTATCTGTAACTGTTTAACTGCTCCGAATATTCATATTCACAAATATTCATATCTGTAACCTTTTGGAAGGCTCTTTGTTTCAATTTAAATATGTAAAACAACAGAAAGATCCAGAAGCAGTAACGTCAGCAGTGATAGCATTGGTGTGTAGCTCCGACAGTTCCTCCACCTCAGCTACATCACTCCAGTTCATGAAAAACTAGAGATGTACGGAGATGCCTTAATCCTGCTCGCACAGTTATTAGTTTTGTTTTTTTATTTTATTTTTGTTGGGGCAATTTCCCAAAATGTAAAGAAACTAGTAGCTGAATTTAATCCACCGTGACCCTGAGCAGGCAGTTATACTGCATTTTTTTACAGTAGAATTGTTTGTATACAACTTTCTTCTAAAAGATAATATTCTAATGTTATTTACTTTAGATTATATATTAAACCTAGCCATTTTCCCCCTCATTTCATGCTTTAAATTTTCTTATTCTACTGAGAGAGATTTTTCTAGAAGCAATGCTTTCCCTATCAGTTTCTTATCAGTAAGGATATCACGTAGAACCATTTTCAGAAAGTGAAGAGCTCTTAATTATCCAACAAACAAACCCTTAAAGAACGCTTTTCCCCATTCATGATAAAAAAAAAGATATAGTCTGTGGAATAAGTCCTGATGATTGATGTATAGCAAAGGACACCGTTATTCGAGCCGGCTGCCCACATGGTGATATTGGCGCCCTTCTGACCTGGCACTGTAACAGTAGCCCTCTGACCGATGATGTTCCTTCAGCAACTCTGTGTTTTCGAGAGATTAGAGTCAGCTTTATCCTTCTGTATTTAGTGTACGAGACTCATAGAAAAGAAAAAGAGGTTTACATAAAAGAGGTAAGTTCCTCCCACTTCCCGGTGCACACCTTCGTCTGAGACGTGTGAACACAAAGCATAAACATTTAAAATGAGCATTGTGTAGAATTTCAGTTGCACCTCAACTAAAAACTGATTCAGTATCGAACCGTGGTGAGCAACACGGCACTCACGTTCGGGTCCGAGAACGTCTGAGCGAGGTGGTCTCGATCCGCTGGAAAGCGATTCTTCTCTGAATCGACTCGACTGCAGGAAGTGTATCAGAAATGCTGTGTGTTTTGTGTTGCTGCGAACTGTTACGCTGAGCCAAAGGACAGAGCTGTAGCCCTGCAGGAATGCTGTGCTCTGGAGATTTGGACTGAAATCACGCTGGCTTCGCGTTCCCTGTGCTAAGGTGATTTTTGTGATTTATGCACAAACTGCACAAAGGTTTGTTTCTTGTTTCTTTTTTCCACTGATGTATTTCTGATTGATGAAGGGAAGAGGCTTTTTCTTTTTGCTTAGTGTAATTATGTTCAACCAACTCAATCAATCAATCAATCAATGTGAAACCGAATCAAACCAAATAGCAAACAAAGCAAAAGTATCCATTTCGCTCTGATTCAGACTAGTGAGTGCTCTTAGTAAAGTTCTCCCAATGAAGATCTCTCAGCGAGCGGGAGAAACCTTAGCCAGTTGCGCCAACCAGGAGCCCTGTCTTCATGATCCTTCAAGACAAACTGATGCGCTTAAAGGAAATTATTGGTATTCCATCTTCATGTACAGAGCAAGAGTAGACATTATAGTGACAAATTCTTCGCCGCACACATACAGCACTCCTGCTTCCTTCATAAATTCCACAATGCTCCTTTGTAATGCAACTTGGCAGAGCCACTTTACACAAACATGGCTGTGTTTCAAGGCTTGATCAATTGCGTCTTGATATTCATAAACGTTTACTCATCTGCAATTACTGCCTGTAGCTATTTTACTCTATCTTCACAGGCAAAGTTTCACATTTAATATTTTTCTTCTGCCAACAGTTTTATAAAGTCCATATAACTCCTTCCGCACGTGGTATATGTGTGTTTTGAGTAGAATGACTATGAATAGCATCAGTGCAACGTATGCGCTGCTGTAAGTCGTCCCGCCAACAGTGCAGTCCGGTTAAAGACTTTTTTTTCCCATTGTGATCTGTTTTCAAAGCTAACCTCCCAGAACAACACAAAAAAATATTCTACGGAGCTGATCTCGTATTCTAATTGCGACTGAAGTGCACTCATGTTGCAAAACACTACACACATTGTTCAAAGCGCGGGCACAATAGTCATTTTGAGAACACGACTGCAACCTCAGCTAACACACCTGCTAACACTCAGCGCCCCAGTGAGCGACAGTCTTCAGTTAAATACACAGGAAGGGAACATCACAGGACGCAACGCGTTGGCCAAAGTAATTGACGCTTTGTACGCCAAGCTTTACACACCGGGATTTATACGACAAGACACAGTCAGCTATTTACAGGGGGCAGTCGTGGCCTAATGGTCTGAGAGTCGGACTTGTAACCTGAAGGTGAACCTGAAGGTGGTGGGTTGGAGTCNAAATGGCTGCCCACTGCTCCGGGTGTGTGTTCACGGGTGTGTGTGTGCACTTGGATGGGTTAAATGCAGAGCACAAAATCCGAGTATGGGTCACCACAAAGTCACTTCACTTCACTTTTAATTTTTTTTTTTTAAATCCAGTTTGGCCTAGTGCTATCTCATACAAGTTTATTATGACGTAATGTATCACGATATCAATATTATAGCATCATATCGCCCAACGCTACTGTCAATGATTTTGTGTTCTAGCTAAAATATACACATTAAGACATTTAGCATTTGTCTTCCATTTCATCTTCTGTATTGGAGAACTAAAGGAGAAAATGTGGATGTTCTCGCTCAAGCAATGCCTGCTGTAGTTCATTAGCACATTGAGTGTCACCATATTAATTATATATTAGCAGAAATAGCAGAAGTGTTGTCACGATGAATATTACGCTTAAACATTAAAGAGTGTGTTTTCGAAACACGAGTGAGGTTCAAAGCGCAGAGTGAGTCAAACAAAGCGAGTTCGGCAGAACGTGTAATCTTTTGCAGGCCTTGCGTTATCGCTCGCAGGCTGGAGTTTAGACATCGGCAGCCAGCTGCGCCAGTTAAACACGAGCTCGACTGTAACTTACAGACAAACTCTGATTAAAAAGGAGAACATGTTACAGCTTTACTTCTGCTGCGCTGACACTGGAGACTCCTTCCACAAACGCTGAATAAACTCTCAGCGCAGAAAACTTCACCGTATCACCATAAATAACGAAGCGTTAAACATACTATTCCCTGTTGTAGCTATAAAACAATAACAGCAGAATTAGAACGAGCGGATTTCCATCTTTATTCCGAATAATTTTAATAAGTGGCTTCGTAATGACTCGATGGATCCATTAGACACGCATCGATCGTGAAAACTGAGATCTCGATGAGTTTTTCAAAGCAATTTATTTCAACAAAAGTATCGACTCTGCAGCATTCGCACTCAGAAATTGTCACTAAACAGTGTCATTATTCCTCCGTATTCACTCTGGCCAATGAGCGTAAACGTTGCACCATGTGACCTCGAAAGGTGGGAACCAATAATGTCGGAAAGCTAAAACAAACGAGCGTCCGATTGCGGGAAAGAGGAACGAATTTGTCAAGTTCAGCTAAACGCTGCACTCGCCGTCTTACTTCTAACTCGCCAAAAAAAAGTTCAGCAAGACCAATTTTTACCCAACAGCAGCTTATAAATCACTATTGGCAGAAGACGAGGGGAAAAAACGCCTCATTATTCAACCAGCCATTAATATTGAGAGTAGTGAGAGAACTAACTGAGCTCGTGGTACACTCGTCATATAAGTAACGTTCTACACTAAATAGACGTTCATTTTGCGTAGGAATTGGCTGACTGGAATATAAACATGCCAGTAATTCACCAAAAAAAAAATGTAAAGAATTTACTACATATACACACTGATCCTGACTAAATTTGGTGTGTTGGATTATGTGCGAGAGAATCGCGATCTCAGGAAACGGATTCGAAGAAACGTGGGGTTAATTATCAATTCGAACTGTGTACATATACCTGGAAAGATCTTCCAATTAGACACAACAATCTTGCACTGAATGTATCCTGGACTGGTCAATAAACCTTTACTGAGTGGGCTGTGAGTGTGCTCCAGTTTAAAAGCCGCTAAGAATATAATATTAGGTGCAGCATCTTCCGCGTGCATGTATTCTGAATGTATTCAAAAGCAGATCGTGTTAGCTTTCTATCGTTCCTTGATAATTTGGTGTCGTTTGGTGCACAGAGACAAAACATAAACGCTTTGAGTCGCCACTTGTATTTGTAATTGTTTACTTGTTTACTGTTGAACTGTGACTAATGCATCAGACGGATTTAACTTAAAGTAAATATGTAGCACCTTGTGTAGTAGTGTTTCCTGCTGATGTCAGAATGATGCTTTGGGATGAAAAATTGATGTGTGAACTATTAAATTATTCTACTAAACCTTCGCAAAGTTAAGGTTATACTAGTTATACTACTGGTGTTAAACCTCAGGTTTCTACATGATACGATACAATTTCTATTCTTGAGATACAACACGATTTTGATTCGCTGTTTGACGATAACACTGAATCTGCTACAATTTTGATTCATAAGAACAATTCAATGTTCACTGTATCTGATACAATATATGATCATAATTCTTAAGGCGACTATTTATTTGACAATAGCTGACTTAGCCGATACGATGCTAAAGAATACGATTACTAAGCTATATACTAAACCTAAGTATTCCGTTGCTAAGCTATAAAGACGGTCCCTCTAAATCAGCTGTTTGTCCTTTTTCGATAATAAGGGATTTATGATCGTGGGCTTTCAAATCGACGCATCGATCCGAGTTGACGGATCATTACAACCCTGCGTTACCCCCTGATTTAATTTAAGGTCAACTGGTGCAACCCGTGTGCATCAATCTCTCTCGACAACGACAGAGAGTCGACATAGCGCCAGGAGTGACAAAAGCAAGGAGAGAAGTGGTAGCGTGTCCAATCAGTCGAGCCGAGCCTCCCCGCTGCGAGGAAGCGCTCAGTATCTGGCAGAGGAACGAGACACCTGCCACAGGTAATCCTCTCAGGCTGGATCACTATTTAGCAGAGAGAGATGTTCCCCGATGGGAGTCCGTGATCTGGCCGAGCTCCAGCGCCGAAGGGCGAGTGAAGTCATTCTGACTCGGAGGCCAGAGATGATGGAATGGAAAAAAAAATAAATCCTCTCTTGTCACAATTTCCTCTTTCTCTCCTTTACTTTACAGCTTCTCCTCCGCCACAGTGCTTCATCGGCGGACCTTTTTAAGAGCCGTTGCATAACCGTTTGAGGACGTTCCCTAATGCACGGCATTAAAAATAACAACCGCGGAAGATGATGTCCTTTGTTAAAAATTTTATTTCTGGAGATCATATTTAACCATCTGGTCATTTAGCGTCTACACAAAGCACAAGGTTTTCTTAGTATGGGGGGGGGGTAGTAAAAATAAAAATTAAAGGCTGTTTTTAGATCTTTTTCAATGTGATTTTTCTGCTAATCTTTAAAAGTCTCTGCACTTTAAATGATTTCGTTTTAAGATGTCAGGCAACAATGCAACACCCTGCAAAGTCCGAGCTAAGCGGTTCTATAGCTCCGGCTTAAACGTCTTCTGGTATCAGGACAAGACTGTAATAAATTGCTAAAACAAAACACTAATTAAACTGTGCTGCATTATAGATTCTGAATCAATAATATTCGGACTGCATTTGCTTACGTCAGCCAAGATAACCATTGCTAACTAACTGATCGTTATAATTTAGTAGTGGGCTAATATGAGATTTCGATGGCTACCAGTTGTGGATGTTATCTGGAATAATGTAGAATATAATTAGCAAGTGAAGGCTGGTTTCTGGAATGTGGGGTATATATATATATAAAGCTGGGTGGAAATGTTCTGGCTGTGTCCTGAAGTCTGTGGAAATCAGATATTGATTACAGTAGGACACTTCTGTCAGGCACGGACCCAAGAAGATGAGCTCTTTTCTGTAACCTGGTCCAGATTAGGAGCCACGGCAGCGCCTCTGATCTCTGTATGTTAACCCGGACTCCATACCTTGTGTGTGCATGTGTGTGTGCGCGTTCTCTTCAGCCGCCGCCGCCACAGGCAGCCGCACGACCGCAGTCTCCCAGCCTGTGACGCGGCGTCTCCATGGAAACGCCACTCCGTCATTCTGCACCGCTCTTATATTCTAGGTCTGGGGACGAGGAGGGAAGAAAAAAAAAAAAAACGCAGCGCTGTTTCGAATACAGAGTGACACCTCTTCATCTTGACTGATGATTCACAATGGAAAAGGTGAGGTGAGAGGGAGCTTCACACACTTACACACACACACACACACACACACACACACACACACACACACATTATTACTGATCCGAAGAATATCATCTCATCTTATGGCGAGTATGTCTCTCAGCCCCAAAACAATAACATGGAATTTATGGACACTATATCTATCTATCTATCTATCTATCTATCTATCTATCTATCTATCTATCTATCTATCTGTGTGCTGTTCTGGCCCCTGTTTTGGAAGACAAGGCTAAAAAGTGCTAGCTAACAATGTAATACCATACAGAGGACTACTTAGCTAGCTAAATGCATGAATACACGCTAAGCCAAAAGAAGATGTGTGTGGATTTTCTGAAAGAAATCTTCTAACAAACTTAATAATGTAGCACATAGGCATGAGACAGAACTTCGGAGTCTTGAACCTCTTGCTACACAGTAGATGGGGGCACCAGAGGTCGTAGCATACACTGCTCAAAGTCTGCGAATGGGAATACTACACTACTGCTCAACATTTTCACCCTAACCAGAGCTTACAGCATGTACGCAGCATAGGGATCTGAAGGGTGGTTACCGTAAACCACTGTATATACACGCACTCCGGTTTCAATCGCAGCTGGCTCGGCTGCCAGGTTAAACTCAACGCCTGTGTGCTGCGCTTGATGTAAGTCACACTCGTGCCGAAAAGGATGCCGAAGCACGTCATGCGTCGTTCTGGCAGTGGCGTGCCCGGAAACTCATTTCGGTGCAAATATGCGTAAATATAATAAATTATACAACTATAAATAAAATCAGGGTTGCTTTTGTCACCTGTGACACGTACCAAAAAAAAAGATTCAAATAAAATGTTAAAAATATTGAGAAATTACATCTTATGAATATTTAGGACAAGGTGTGGGTGGCAGGTGAAATTATCCTTGTGGACAATTAGTCGGTTAGTACATTAGTTTAGTAGCAGATGCAGGTCAAGAGCTTCGGTTAATCTTCAAATCAAACACCAGAACAGGGAAAAAGTGTGAGCTCTGTGGTTTTGTTTTGTTTTTTGACCTTGGCATGGTTGTTGGTGCCAGATGGGCTGGTTTGAGAATTTGGTATTTCAGAAATTTCTAATCTCCTGGAAATTTCACACACAGCAGAGTCTAGAGTTTATACAGAATAGTGCAAAAAAACTAAATCCATTGAGAGAATGACGGCTCCACAGGTGCTGATAAGTCAGCTCAGAGGAAATGATTTACAGCAAATTGTTTTCCACGCAAAGGCTGAGAAAAAGAAGGAAATGTCTCCCATTTTCGTGTTTTTAAGTTGTAGTTGGGCTGAACGTTTTACTGAAACCTGTTAACCCTGTTTAAAGACTTTAGCTTGAAAACAGTTGAACTGAAGTTCATCCAGAACTGCTCACAACAAGCTGCTAGACTGTATGATGGGTGACTCTGTGGCGTCGACTCTATTACTCTAAACATTTCACTAGAGAGTCGCCTGTTGCGTAAGTCGTGTGATAGCCTCTAGACCTCGTTTTGTTTGAGGCTATGTCGTTATTAATGTCGTCCTGCAACACCAATACCTATGAGACGCAGGTTACGTATAAATGTGCAACTCATCCCTGTTTTTTTTTTTTCGAGACGTAGTGTTATGAATTTGAGCTAAATCTGCACTGCTGTGAAACACAATCTCCGGCTCATTACACATCGATGAAGATTTAATTCATTAGTCCATTCTCTCATTGACTGCCGTGCGGGTTTGGCTAATTACACACAAAAGGCGCATCTATCAGTGTCTGCTTTGTTTGCGGGTGCACTTTGTCCCGCAGAGATGGGAATAACAAACCCCCAAACACACACACGTGCACGCTGGTGGAGCTGCTTGGTGATGGACGGACAAGTTAATCGATAAAGGCCAATACGGATCGTTAAGAGGTCGATAGATTAATCACCGCTGGTCTCAATTACAGACGATGATCACCTCCATCACCCGAGGCGGAGGATAAGCAAGCAGCAGAAGAAAGGACTATCGACTGACAGACAAATAAACAGACACACAAAAGATGAGAAATGAAAGCATGGCTTAAGTGTGTGTGTGTGTGTGTGTGTGTGTGTGTGTGTGTGTGTCCACCTGAGAGCAGGTGGATCAGGTCGGAGTTTCAGTCAAGCAGCTCATGGAACTTCCGGTGCCGTGATGTTTCAGGTCAGTGAGGTACCTCCTCCTTGGGTGTTCCCGAGCCCCCACTCTCTTTGCTGTGCAGGACTCCCAATGGAGAGAGAGAGAGAGAGAGAGAGAGAGAGAGAGAGAGAGAGAGAGAAAAACAAGCAGAGGAACACAGCAACAAAGGGAGAGATTTAATGGGAGAAGAGAGAAAGAGGGAAAGAATGACAGGGATCGTAGGTGAAAGAGTGACGGGGTCGGACGGGAGAAAAAAGTTGAAAAGGAAAAAGGAAGGTTCTTTTATTTTCTCTGTATACTTGTATACTTTTGTCTCCCCTCGTGTTCTCTTTTCCTCCTCTTATCTCCTCTCCTAACTAGAAGAGATAAAACAAGGAGATAACAGGCGAGGAAAGGAAAGAGATAAGAGAGGAGAGGTTAGGTAAAGGGAGATTAAGAAAGAAAAGAAGGGATGAGAGGAGAAGGTGAGAGAGGGTGGGATTATGACAGAGAGAGAGACAACAGATTAGACCGAGAGAAGCAAGGATTAGACGGGTGAGATGAGAGAAAAAAGAGAGAGAAATGGAGAGAAAAGGAGAGGATTCAAGAGCTGGGGAGAGAGTGAGACGAGGAAAGTAGATCAGATGAAGAAAGTTAGAGAACAAAGGATGGAAAAATGGAAGAAAAAAAACAAGGAGATGGCAGGCAATGAGGGGGGAAGGATGAAAGAAGATATGAGAGAAAATGAGGAGAGGAGAGGAGAGAAGAGAAGAGGAGACCAGATGAAGAGATCAGATGGATGGGGTGGGGAGGGAAGGTAAGGAAAGAAGAAGAAAGAGAAGATGAGAGATTAGATGAGGGGGAGTAATTTTTTCAGCTCTATTGTCCACTCCTTTCCTTTGCTATACTCTTATTCTTCTCTCCTCTCCTCTCCTCTCCTCTCCAGAGGAAAAGATTCAACGGATAGCAGAAGAGGAGGAATGGAAAGAAGAGGAGAGAGAAGATGAGAGATTAGATGAGGGGAGATTAAGAAAGTAAAGAAGACGTGAGATGAAAAAAAGGATTATCAGAAAGAGAGAGAGAGAGAGAGAGAGATAGGAGGAGAGGAGAAGAGGGAAGAAAAGATGAGAGATCAGATGAGGGGAGATTAAGGAAAGAAGAGAGGAGGGAGAAGGTGAGAGCGGGAGGAGAGGAGAGGAGAGGAACGGTATAGTCGGGGGAAAGAATCAGAGCAGAAGGAAATGTAAAGAAAAGGAGAGGTAAAAAGAGAAGAGGAGAAAGGGTTAAAAGGAGTAAATAGGCGGAGGGAAGAGAAGAAGACAAAGAGAGAAAAATAAGGAGAGGAGAGAGGACAGGAGAGGAGAGATGATGAGATGAAGGCAGGGGAAGAAGGAAGGAGGAAAATAGCATCAAGAAGTGAAATAACGGTGTTTGCTGAAGGACAAACTGAATGAGCGGGAGAGAATTGAGAATTGAATCAGTGGAGAAGAGAACATGAAGGACAAACAGCGAAGACGAGTGAGAGAGAGAGAGAGGGAGGATCCAGGAGAGACAATGCAGGGGGGGTGATGTGATGAAGGTGGGGGTGATGAGGGTTCAGCAAGGGTGGTCTTTAATCAAAATGTATTCCAATTAATTTTATAATTAAGGCCTGCTTGTTAGCTGTGTGAGGCTGAAGGGATGACATTGCTCATGGTGTCATTAATGTAACAGCGACAGATTGCTGCTCCTGTGGGACTCACGCAGAGACGTCAGAGTGTGGCTAACCCACTGTCACACCTGACACAGGGATGAAAAACACACACGGCATGTCACGCTGCTCGGGGATCTCCCATAAGCTGCGCACACATTCACTACCTACACACAGCCGGAGTGCATCTGAAACGACTTTATTCTGCTGGAATTATGAATAAAGGCTTTTTTTGGTTGTTGTTGTTGTTGTTGTTGTTTTGAAGGCTACAGCAAACACACCGTAAATAAACGTGTGCTATTGTGAACATACACTCATCTGACTGGCTGCTTTCTGTAGCTGTAGCCTCTCCGTGTACAAGAAGACGCTTGGCTGAGTTAAATTTTAGACCATATTTTTCAAAGAATGGCCGATTTACGAAGCGTTTCCATTTCCACGAAGCTATGCCCTCTGAGCCTGATGTTACAGGTAACGCTGTAAAGAGTGAAAACTCATCTGAAAGCAGTTTATCGTCGGATGCGTGCAGGACTCCGTCCCTTGCTTTTATAAAGAGTATTTTCCTGTATTCAGTATAAATTGTTAACCGCTGTGTTCTGCCATTCCTATGATTAAAACATGGCTACGAAAAAGCCGCCTCCCAGCTGCTAAAACCCAGGCCGAGCTGATAATCTTTGCCATCTGGTAAATTCCGACTTCTTTACTACTTTTATTTTTACGACTAAACTGATGATTTTCTAATGATCGTACTGTTGTGTTATTACCTTAAAAAAATTTTCTTCGATGTTGCAATGTTAGCAGTAATTCGGAAAACGTTTCCTTTCTCCCAGCACTTACCAACTGGCAACAATGTTCTACCATCTTGGCTCAGCCAGTGTTTCTGGCAGCTGGGAGCCGGCCAGACTAAGCTGGATTTTTCAGAAGGGGATTTATTGCCTGACAGCCTTTGATGCTTAAAAAGTCCCTTTTGTTTCAAAATTTGCCTCGTGAAGTTACTTGCTGTAAAAGAAACAAAGTTCTTGAAATCTTGTGAGCCATTCCCAGGTGTGGAGCTAGTAACAATCTACAGCAGGTACCCTGCAGGAAAAGGTGTGTGTGTGTGGGGGGGGGGGGGGTAATCTGGGAATACGTTTTTCGCTAGTTAGTTTGGCTAGTTTATAGTGCTCAACCACAGCTAACAAAATACTCTCAAATACCTTGACTCCTACCCTTACAGTGGTGGTGTCATGGACTGTTTTTGTTCTGAGTTGTTAAAAGATTCCAGGAAATTGTTTGAAGTCAAAGGGCCTTTCAGACAGATTTTACTGCCAAGGCCCTTGACAACAGGAATTCTCCACTATGAACCACCCTTCAGCAGACATTGCACCGTTCCCCTAGTATAGATGCTGTGAGAGGTGGACCCACATCCCCTCATACTGACTCTTCAATTTGAGCCAGCACAGCTTTTCCTACCCCCTGAAAGGGTATGTGGTGTTGACCTTACTCTGGGCAGAACCATCAAGAACAAAAAAAAGATGGCGCACCCCTTTAGGTAGGGAGGAGAATCAACCGTAATTGACAGAGTTTAAGTATATCAGGGTTGAGAGTGTGATGAATGAGGCCACATGTAAGGTACGGCGATGGCAGTAAGCTCTTGATATACCAATGGATACATGCGACTATTCCTACCCCCACTTAAGGTCATGAGCTTTGGGTAGTGACCGAAGGAATGAGGCCATTGCTACAAGCAGGTAAAATTAGTTTTCTCCCTTGGGCACCTACACTTGAAGCATACGAGAGACAACGAACAGGGACAAGGCGTGCTGTTGGCCCAGGATTCAAAGGGATCATATCTCACGGTTGGCCTGAGATCATCGGGGGATCCCCCAGTAGGAGGTGGAAGAAGGGGATATAGAAATGTCTGGCTTTTCTTGCTGCCAGTGCGACCCTGAATGTAGATTTTGAAGATGATGCCGATAATGCAGCTCTTTTACGACCTTCAGATGACATTTACATGACAAAATGTCTGAACTATGATGTATACCGTACCCATCCATTTTCAAAATGTCATGATATAATAAGTTTGTTATATCACCCACTTCTTTGTGCGTTTAGGGTTAGGGTTAGGGCGGTATCTGATGCTTTATATTTGAAAGAGGAACACTCGTACACTCGTTCAGAGACACACGCTCGCTGAGTGGTATGGACTCTCTGTTGGTGCCCGACTGATACACTGTTGTCATGGCAACCCCATTAAAGAAGGACGGTGAGGCGACAGTGAAATCGGACACATTCTCTCTCACACACACCTTTCTTTTATTCCTGTGAAATCTTTTCTTTCTGTCCCATTCTCACCTCTTGCTTCCTTCTCTCTTGCTGTCACTCTAACGCCCTCCCTCTCTATTTGTTCTCTCTCTCTCTGTCTCTCTCTCTCTCTCTCTCGCTGTCTTTCCACCTAAAAGCCTCACTGTGGGTGAATACTGTCTTCTGTCTTCCACAATGAGCATGGAACCTATTCATTCATTCTCACCCGCTTCCTCCTTCTCCTCTTATACCTCCTCTCTTAGCTGTGTTAGGTGTGAATATGTCCCTTTACCTCCGACACCTCATCATATATCTTTCTGTCTGCGGCGTGAGCTCTACCTCGCACGTAATCGCTTCCTGGGTCCCTACCCACGCAGCTCTCAACCGCTCATTCTCTCTCCCTGTATCCGTCTGTCTTTTTCTCTCTCCTCCTGCCCCCGTCTGTCTGTACATTTCTGTGGACGGGAGCATGCCTGGGCGCTCATGTTCTCTCCAATTAAAGAGGAGACTTACAAGGTGATAGAAAGCCAGGGCAGACACAAGACTGCTTTAATAGGAGTGGAGAGGAACACTGCCACCCGAGAGGCATGCAGGATGAAGAATATATATACACATACACACACACGCACACATCTGTTAGTAATACACTGCATATTGCAAAAATATACCATGATAGACATGTATATGATACACAATATGTATATGCAGTGTTTAGTCCATTTTAATGGAACCTTGGTGTGTTCTCCTTGGTGCGATTCTTTAGGCAGGTGTGTGAACACAGCAGCCATGCTTGAGTCTGAGAGTGTGTTTGGGTGAAGTGGTCTCGACCCGCTTCCAGGTGAACTCCACTACAGTGCGAAAGTGATTCGGCTTTGAATCGACACGACTGCAGGAAGTGAACCAAACTTGTGGTGCGTTTTCCTTTATATATAGATGCGAGCTGCTAAACTGAGCCAAAGCTGCAGTTTTCCAGAGCCAAAGCTGCCATGTATTCCAGAGATCTGGACCAATGAACAAGAAGAGAACTTCTGTGGATGCGATACAAAAGTTTATGATTGTCTAATCATTACGTGCATTACGTGAAACCTAACCAAACCAAATAGCAAACCAACCAAAAGTATAGATTTTGCTCTGGTATGGACTGATCAAACAGACTATTATCTTGTGGTGACCACATTTCAGGGGTAGCATTGCAATCCTCTTCATCGCTGCAGGCAATGTAGACAAGATCAATAGGTGAGTGTTGCCGCGAAGATCGACAAACAATAATTGTGGCCATAGATTGTAAGTAAGATGTTATTTTTTCTGAGAAGATATCTAGCTAATATGCTGCAAACTTACGGTTATGTGGCTAACTTGCTCATTAGCCTTAATGTTACTCAGTAATCAGCATTCCAGCTAGCCTCCATTAATTCTAGTCCTGTCCGCCGCTAAGCTCATAAACTATCCAACAATAAAAAAGAAAGACGTGCCGTACACTGAAGGTTAGAATGTATGGTGACTCTAATGGCTGTACCGAGAGACGTGTGGCTTCAAAAGATGTTGACTAAAGCAGAGTGGAACACAGCTCTGGTGTTATTTTTATGTGAATAATGAAGGCACGTGCACTAAAGGGTGATAATATGAGTGGGCGGGGCTTTATTAAATAAAGCATACACTTAACAAGTTTGATTTAGTCTCGGCGTTCATGCTCTGAGATGAAGGCTGCGGTGAGTATTTAGTTTCGGGGTACGGTTAAATTGAGGTTACTTGCTTTGCAGCTCTTTTGCATTATTCTGGATTTTTTTTCTTTTTGTTGGAAGAGCCACACTAACGTGCACGCAAGAAGAAAGAGGCACAGGAACACGCAGCGCTCAGCCAGCCGCACGTGAGCAAACATGAGCACGACCCGCTGTGCAGTCTGTCACCCCCCTGATGCCTGCCTAACGGGTTTAGTGTTAGCAAAGTGCTAATTCAACGGCAGCGTAGAAGGGCACGGCTGGGCGAAACGAGGCAAGGCGAGGATAATGCTAACTCGAGGCAGAGGCCACCTGCTATGGCTGCTCGGAGCAGCTAGAGTCAAGGTTAGCCAGCGCGCTACCTGTTCGTGTGAGATAATGAGCTGCTGAGAGGAGAGGAGAAGCGTGGAGCAAAACTGAAGCAGGAGGCCAATATGAAGATGAAAAGCTAATAAATAAGAACATGGAGGATGTGAGAGAGACTGAAAAGAGGAACAGTATGCGAGGGATATGAGTGCCTGCTCCTGTTCCTACGTGCATCATACAGTCACGTGCACACACACACACACACACACACACACACACACACACAATGATAGAGCCTGTAGGCTTTAATGAGGCTTTTGTGCACCATTAGAAGTGTGTGTACGTGTGCTATGTTTAGATGTGAATGATGCATGAGAGTGGGTATACATGTTTACCAGAAGAATCCGTGTGTGTGTGTGTGTGTGTGTGTGTGTGTGTGTAGACATGCTTTCCTCATTCATCTGCAGGCTAAATGCGTACAAGTAAAACAAGCATGCTCATTACCATATGTTTCACTAATATCTGTTAAACAATGATACCGCTGTGGTGTATCTTATAGTAACTATGTACGATTTACATTTATACCACAGCGCTGTTGGATTCTGGACTCTGATTGGTCGGAAGGTGTTGATTAATTTTCTAGAACAGCAGCTCTGACAGTAGTGCAGCTGCAAATCACGGGTTTATATTGACGCGCTCGTTCGGATACGTTACCGTTTCTATAGAGATCTTTGATGATATGGTGAAGTTTTCCGTAAGTAGATGTTTATTTGAAATTTAAGTAAGGAGTCTCCAGTGTTAGTGCTTGGTAACAGTCAGATGTAAAGCTGTAACATTTACTGATAACCTCAGGACAGAGGAGTTTACACTCAGAGGAGTATATATATATATATATACACACACACTTGTGGTGGTAACAGTAACTCCGCTTCTTCACACCACCCCTTCACTGATTTTATTCTTCTACAGCTCCAAGACACAGAGGAACAGAGACGGAGACATTTTGTTCCTAAAAAAAAAAAAAAAAGACGACTACAAAAAGTGAAGTAAATACAACGGAAGAAGCTCAACAAGCTTTTTTTTTGTCTTTGTTGCAAATCCGTTTGTTCAATTAAGACCCTGACTTCAGAACCTTAGATTAATTTTTCTTTCTTCTTACTATTGTCAAGCCTTCTTCTTCTTCAACAACAACAACAACAACAAGTCATTCTGTGTAAACTCTGTAACCATGAGGCCTTGTTCACTTATTATGTAATGCTATTTTGTTCCAAGGTTAAAATCTAGCAAAAAAAAAAAAAAATGCAGAAAAGCTCAATCAGAGTGCCGTGCAGTCTTCGCGGTAAACGTTCACGCTATAAAGAGTACTCTTAATAAAGATTCCTGCTAATCTACTCGCATCTCCTCCAGAGTTCAGTTCAGAGTTTAATTAGACATGCATACGGTAGGCATAGTAACCATGCCTCTTTTTTCCTCCGCAAGCTGTGGTTAATTTAGTTACAGGGACCGAGCGCATGATTAAAAAGCATTTCTGCCATATACTAAAAGTTCAATTGCTGATATGCAGCAGAGATGTCGAGTAATAAACCTGGTGTGAATGGACAACCGACGCGGCTCCGTACGCCGGGCTCGGACGGATCGGGGGAAATCGGATCGCGCGGTGCGGTTCAGGTCACGACGTACGTGGAATGGAGGAAGCGGGGGATCGTGAGGATGTGTGGGAATGAATGTCGGATGGACGTGTGAAGGAAAACAAAGAGAAAGCAATGGATAGAGAGTGACAGTCTTGTAGTGGCGTGTCTATAGAGCCGAGGAGTTATTTATATCTTGATGGGCTGATGGCACAGAGACGAGGCACAGAGACGAGGCACAGAGACGAGGCAGAGAGAGAGAGAGAGAGAGAGAGAGAGAGAGAGAAAGAGAGAGAGAGAGAGAGAGAGAGTGTGGGGGGGTTTATTGTGCTGATGTGCCATATTTATATATGTATGAGACACCGTACTAGCGTATCCTCACTGCATTTTCACCTCATATAAAATCTTCCCATATATACACACACACACACACACACACACACACACATATATATGGCTAACGCATATCGTATGCAAATGCCAGGACTAAGAGAAGGGCTGTATTGTTCTGTATATAGATGTGTATTTTATTAGAGTTAATACTGACATAAATTGTTTTAAGCATATTATTCTAAATCTTGCTGTTCTAACCTTATTTTAGAGACAGGGACAAGCCTCAGTAGCCTAGCAGTTACAAAAAAAACAACTCTTTGATTGATGCGTATTTAAACGTAATACTTTTCACACAAAAAGTGTGGAAAAACTGACAAAATCCTGCTAACACAACACACGGTAGCCATTTGAAGGGAAAACGAAGGCGCTACACTTAAATAACGCCTTTTACTTTCACTCTGGTAATATTCTCCAACGACGTTCTGACTTTCTGTCGCAGATATGATGAAAAAAAATAATAAATCAGACGCTTTCTTTCTTCAGACAGCGATTATGACCGAGTCGTTCCCTGTGAAGGAATTTTTAAACTTGTTTGTGCCTGCGTTAACGCTCTTAACTAGCTAACTATCACGCCACGGGTTATGACATTACGCTAGCTAGCAATTTCTAGCCTCGGCAAACCTGGGACTATGCAGCGCGGTGGAGCTAGCGAATAAAGGTACAACTTACCCTGAACCTAGTACACACGGTACACAAGTTCAACAGCAGACTTCTTTTTTTGCGAGCTAGCCTGGTATGCTATACATTACAAACCTTTCATCGATATCAGAATTATGGAAAGTACAACGTACACAATGCTAGCATAATGCTACAGAGGCTCTATTGCAACATCCTCGCGACAGCCTATACACCGCGTCGGTGTTATTTTTGTGCTGCGGTGTTTTTTTTTCAGTCACCACCATAAAGCATGGATGCTCAAACAGAGAGAAAGAGACATCAAGTGCAAATCGCTGGCTGAGCTAACGTTAGGGCTTTCATGCTACATTCATTAATTATCAGTGTGTGATCTATATGCAATTCCACAGTTCATAGTGTGTGAGTAAAGACTTTACTGTTTCCATAGCAACAACTAACAATGCTAACAACATCCATATATATATATATATGTGTGTGTGTGTGTGTGTGTGTGTTTGATGCTTGTGTGTGACCCTGTTTCACTGTTGCTTCACCCTGTGTGCTTTGTGCGTCACATTGTTTTAAGTTGCATCAGGTCTGAAAAGTCGATGCAGTCTCTCTCTCTCTCTCTCTCTCTCTCTCTCTCTCAGCCCTCCTCACATTGTCTGCTTTTCTGGTTTTCTTGCCTTCCAAACATCTCTCTCTCTCTCTCTCTCTCTCTCTCTCTCACACACACACATATATGCACTCCATATTTCCTCCGAGTTTATCTCCCTCATCCCCCTCTCCTCTCCCACCCTCTGCAGCATGGCTTCCTCTCTACTGCAGCAAAAAGAAAAAAGTGAGAGAGACAGAGAGAGAAGGAGAGAGAGAGAGAGAGAGAGAGAGAGAGAGAGAGAGAGAGAGAGAAGTGCGAGATGAAGAAAGAGCAGCGTGACATTTGGCTCACTGTTGCATTATTGGCTCTAGATGATGTGATCTGAGGAGATTAGAGAAATACAATACTCCCCCAAATCAGCACTCTGCCGGCTCTACTCCCCTCTTCTCTCTCTCTCTCCCTCTCTCTCTCTCTCTCTCTCTCTCTCTCACACACACACACACACAAACACACACACACACACTCTTTTAGCTCCAACTCCAACAATAGTACAACTCCCCCACTCCTACCCCCCACCCCCACCCCCGGCCCCGCTACACGTGTTAGGACATCCTACCTCTATCTGAAGCAGTGGGCCACCGGGGGAGTCAGGACTTTCTTTTATCCTCTTTTGTTTGTGTGTGTGTGTGTGTGTGTGTGTGTGTGTGTGTGTGTGTGTGTATGAGAGTGAGAACACACACATACTGACACACATACACACACACATGCTGACACACATACACACACACAAAATAATGGTACCTTTTCCACACACCAGAAGTGGACAAATCATAAATTCACTACCTAAATGTACCAGAGTGCTCACGCAGTCCCGTGTTGCCCAGAAGCTCTACAGTTACACTGCTTCTCAAGGACACATAATGATATGTGCTTCTGGTTTGTGTTTGACTGTACTGTATTATACTATACTATGCATATTATACCACACCACATACCTCACTATATTATACCACACTGTACTCTACCATACCATACTGTACTACACTGTACTGTACTATATCATACTACATAATACTGTACCATACCACACTATACTACATTGTACCACACTGTACCATATCATATTGTACTATACCATGCCACACAATACTGTACCATAACACACTATACCATACCATACCATACTGTACCATAACACATTGTACTAAACTGTACCATACCACTGTTCCATACCATACCATACTGTACCATAACACACTGTACTAAACTACAATTACATTTATGGCATTTGGCAGACGCCCTTATCCAGAGCGACTTACATTTCTCTCATTTATACAACTGAGCGGTTGCGGGTGAAGGGCCCTGCTCAAGGGCCCAGCAGTGGCAGCTTGGTGGTGCTGAGGATTGAACTCATGACCTTCCGATCAGTAGTCCAACATCTTAACCACTGAGCTACCACTGCCCTGTACTATACCATACCACACTGTACCATACCACACTATACCACACTGTACCATACTATACCATACCATACTGTACCATACCACACTGTACCATAACGCACTGTACTCTACTGTACCATGCCACACTATACCACACTGTACCATACCACACTGTACTCTACTGTACTATACCACACTGTACCACACTGTACCATACTATACCATACCACACTGTACCATACCACACTACACCACACTGTACTCTACTGTACTATACCACACTGTACCACACTGTACCATACTATACCATACCACACTGTACTCTGCTGTACCATACCACACTGTACCATACTATACCATACCACACTATACCACACTGTACCACACTGTACCATACCACACTGTACCATACTATACCATGCCACACAATACTGTACTATACCATACTGTTCCATACCATACCATACTGTACCATAACACACTGTACTGTACTATACTATACCATGCCATACTGTACCATACCACACTATACCACACTGTACCACACTGTACCATATCATATTGTACTATACCATGGCATACCACACTGTGTTATACTATACCATACTATACCCCACACAATACTGTACTATACCATACTGTACTATACCGTACTATACTATACCATGCTGTGATGTACCATAGTCTATTATACCATACTATACCATACCCATCATACGAAACCATATCACACTATACTATGTCATACCATGCCATACTGTATCCAATAATAATAATAATAATAATAATGCACTTACTATTGTAGTTAGCTGCAGCAACCATAATGCAAACCAGTGTTTTCCATGTAAGCAGCAAGTTGTTGGTCATACTGGGAAAACTGGTCTTATAATTAAAAGTGAGACAGCTGAGGATGCATTAAGGATCATTACATAATCGCATATTAACACCTTGAATTGAAGTCGAATTGAGTCGTGAGGTGCCTACAGATTCCTGCCACTACTGGCTAATGATTACAATAATTAATACAGCTGGGACTAAAGCAGAAAAAGTGAGGGATTTCAAAAAGCTGAACACGTTCCAACTTGGCACTGTAACACATTCATTATTAATGAGTGCTCTTATTTTCGAGTCTCTGTGTGCCTCAGCGTGAGGACGGCGAGGGCGAAGCGAGGCGATTCTGCGGTGCCTGCTAAGGCCAGAGCTGCACACTTTATCTTTTTACTTACACATTAATTCAGATATTGATCCAGCTCGGAGTAGGAATGAGGGAAGCGAGAGAGAGCGTGAGAGGAAGAAGAATTCAGATAAAACTCCCTCCCAGACCCGCTGATGAATTTATCCTTTTTGCAGAACTCGTGCACGTAGCGCAAACACGCAGTGAGACACTCCTGAAATGTGCTGTGTTCGTTTCATCAGCTGGCAGTGGAAGGACTCAGGAATCCGATCCATAAACATCGACTCACTCGTTGGCAGCACTTACTCGTTTATCTATACTCATTCGCCCGATTATCTATCTGAGTCTCAAGTTTACCTATTGATTTACGCCAGATGGACATTTAGTCCGAATTTGACGGAAGTGAGAGGCGAGTTGTGAAGTCCGAGTGTGACATGATGTCTCTATCTACACAAACAGGATCCCTGTGATTTCAGCCAGAGTGAGATGTTACAGCCAAGCAATATGTGCACATCAGAACATGGCAGGCAGAGCAGGAAATTAATGTTCCAGCACTGAAAGACTGACAAACCTGAAATATTGCAGCAAAAAAAGGACTGAACAATAACAGCTGGCCCGAACGTTATGTGCAAAGACACTCGCACAGTGTCGTCAGAGCAAGATACCGCTCATACGGAGCGTCCTGGTGATTCTTCGCCTGTTCTCTCCTCAAGTGTGCGGAGCTAGGCTGAATATTTGCCTGAATACTTCTCAGTGAGACTGAAGCCTGTCTCTGTTCAAATACAGAAGTTCCAGTGAAGGTGAACCAATTAGAAAGAAGGCTATTAAAGGTGCAGTGTGTAATATTTAGAAGTGCTTGCAGTTCTCTAGTAAGCATATAGTCGTATATCGTATAAATTACATGAAAAGATACAAAACAAACCTGGTTAATTTTTCTTTATTTCAACCTTCTAGTTACATTTTCCAGGCCCAGAAATTAGCCCCGCCCACAGCCAAATCAGAACTTAAGAGGACTAAGCTCAGATCCGTTCCTTTAAAGGCAACACTTGAAATAATTCCAGTGGATGGTATACAGTTTCCATTGTTGTTCTCAGGGAAATATTTACTTCAGTTTACATTTTCAGCAACAGGTAGGTAATGTTAGCCTCGTTTTTGCATGCCCATTTCTCAAATAAATATCCACACATAATCCTTCATTTCTTATTGGGTGGAACATTCATTCATCTTCAGTCTGAAGCCGCAGAAACGCTGGATGTGAAATCGGAATACACCCTGGTTGTCCATCACAAACATTCACAACTAGGGGACAGTTTAGCATAGCCAATCCAGCATTAGCATAGCCAATCCACCTACTGGTCTGGAGGAACCCCAGACAGACATGCGAAGAACATGTGAAAGTCCAAACAGACAGTAACCCGAGCTCATGATCCAACCAGGGACAGGGAAACCATGAAAATCAGATGACTCCAGATTAAAAGTATAACACAGCAATGTAAATTTTAGGACAATCCTAATTAAGCACATTAACTTGTAAAGATTCCTTACAGGTTCCACCTGAGCTAGGGTTACTGTCTGTGTGGGGATTGTGTGCAGGGCTCTCCGGTTTCCTCCTACTGCAAAATACATGCTGGTATGCGGATTGGCTACTCTGAATAGCCTCAAGGTCTGAATGTGCAAATGTGTGTGTGTGTGTGTATGTGTATGTGATGCCTGCGATGGACTAGCATCATATTCGGGGTGTGTTCCTGCCTTGCGTCCAGTACTCCCGAGATCCACTGTCACCCCGACCAGGATAAAGTGCTTACTGAGAATGAATAAACTTGTGAAGAGGTGGCAAGCCTGATCCGTGAGGTGCCTGCCATCTAAGTAAGACCGGGAAAGAGTCTAATAAAACAAATATACTACCTGACCACTGCTCAGAGAATATCACACGGGAGAATAATCTGTACCAGAGACAAATATGAGGCTCGTTTATAGATGCAGTGCATTATGGAGATGGGCCAGGCAGACGAGAAAAAGCCGAGAACAATGCAGAGGAAAGAATGCAATCACAATCAGCATCCCTATAGAAATGTTCAAAAGCTCCCCCTAGACCACACACACACACACACACACACACACACAAGAGCACGTCAGCGTCATGGTGTCTGGGTGGCAGACAGTCTTGAGAGCCGCCGACGACAAAAATTAAATTCCATTTAAGCCTAATCCCATTTCCAAACTCCTGAATCCCACTGCTATAGTGACAGTCTGGTAAATCCGTCTTGATTGTTACACTGCTATAATCGATAGAGAAACATGATCATACTTATCAAAAAAAAACCAGCACTGGGTTGAGGGAGGGGAGGCAAGCAGGATAGGGGAACACAGTTGGGTCAGAAATGATGAGAGATGGAAAGAGAGAGAGAGAGAGAGGAACATATATATATGTATATATATATATATATATATATATATAGAGAAAGAGAGAGAGAGAGAGAGAGAAAAGCAAGCGAGGGGGAGTTTATATTCTGTAAATGTGCTCATCCTGAATCTTGCGTCTCCTCCAGGCACTTGTGCTTTCGTCCCACGCTGTTGTACCCAAACACAGACGAGGAGACTGGCAGGGGGGAAACTTTCAGCGCGCCACAAGCTGCAGGACAGCCGGCGAAGGTGTCCCAAATCATTAGTGCCCTCGTAGCCAGCCTATTCTGGGTGTTGGATGGAGAGGCATGTGTCGCGCTCCCGTGGGGGACGTGCCGTGGGGAGATGAGGAATAAATTGTCTTCCCCTTCCATAGTAACAGCTCTCTCCTAATGGAGCGCCGGCGGAGGCTGAGCCATCCTCCTGGTGTGAACAAACACACTCATCTGTTACAAAATGGTTCCCCGCTCACAGCATGCCAGGCGCCCTTATAGGAATATTATCGTAAGGATTATCGTTTAATGGAGTTTAATTTGGAGCTTAATTTCAGCCTGAGCTCCTGATGCTGCGTTTTATTTTTATCTCGCGAGCGCACGTCGGCGGGAGCACCTTTCGCAGGTTCTCGAGAGTCCGTTTGAGGCAATCGAAAGCTAATTATATAGATTTCTGCTGTGCACACAAACCACGTCGAATTGCTTTAACGACTGTATTCGAATTTGAATGACTTGAAACTTTTAGACGTAAATGTTACTTAGGAGTATTGCTACATTATGTGCTCATATAAACACGTAAACATTCTCCGTGTAGCAACTTAAGACCCTTCTTCTCCAAAAAGACTTAATACATTCAATATACATGCTCACTCCATCACTCCATAGGGTATAACGATGCTCCTGTATCGACAGAGTGCACTATATGCCCAGGAGGACCGAATGTAAAACCAGCCGCTCAAATAAGTCTGAAAAGTGCTTGAAACTGCGACGTGTAGCTTTAATAATTAATTAGAAAATGAATATATAACTAAAAATCTGTGAAAGCGTTTATTCCTACACACGGGTCATCCTGAAACTCCTGATTTAGGGAACGTGTTTATCGATTGAATTATGTTGTCCTAAAAGTAGGACATGAAATCCTACACATTCAAATAATATTCTAAAGGAAGAGGATAAGGAGGAAGAAGGAAGGCTAAAAAAAAAAAAAAAAAATCCACACCGGCCCTGTTTCTATCTCCACTCGCTTCACATCGCTGCAAATTCATGCGTTGTTTTGCATGCAGCCCACATTCGAGGCCCGGCGCTCAAATTCAGCCAATTTCGCATTCAGTGGCGCTCTCTGGGTCAGCGTGGTTAGGGCTGACACCGCCTGTCAACGCTCTCATCGCTAACCTCCATTACTCGGCTGCTTCCTTCCACTTCCCTCATTTACGACTCCCACTCTCGCTGCTTAATGCTCGCGCCACCTCCCTCTATCCTCGCTGCTAATTGACAGAAAGCTTCGGCTGATCCGGAGCTCCGCGTTTTAGTGCGATAATGTAAAGTGGAGAGAGAGAGAGAGGGGCTCTGGCTGCTTTAAGTGTTAATCACGCCATCAAAATCACCAGAGAGATGAAAATAAATCCTGGACCTTTGCTCGTGTGTGTGTGTGTGTGCGTGTGTGTGTGGTTAAACAGGTGCTATGGATCGATACCGGCACCTGTAGGGTCTTCTGCGACTCGGAAGTGAGACAGAGAGAGCTTATCACTCGATAGCAGTGTGAAGATGGGTTCAGCTAGAGCTTCTGTTTCCCACTGGGCTCCCTGCCGGACGTCTCGCTCTCATCCTTTTGTACTTCTGACACCTGATGTCCAATACCAATCGAAGATCATTGTGCTCCGCGGCTCGCCTCCGCTCAGCCGTCCCGTCGTCCCCTTGAACTTCAGACACCTTTACTTAACGTTTATCACTCATACAATCCTTTACCTCCCTCGTCGCTCTGTGGATACGCCTTCCTCTCTCACTCTATTACCCTCTGTTTGATTTTCTGTCCGTCGAAGGGGCGTGGATTAGCGCGCTCTTGTTTATCCGCTCGTTTCTTCTATCTATCCATCAACGAGGCACGGCGTTGGGCACGGCCCTGCTTTAATCCCCTATCAGCCCCGCGCCAGCCCATCCATCAGCCCGCTGTCCATCACGTCCCATCCATCATCCGCCCATCTGTCTCGCGCCGCACGCCCCACCACACGCGCCGGGGACGGGCCGGACGACGGATGGGCAGAGAAACGGAAGAAGTGGGACAGGAACAGACTGCTGGGGAAGGTTTCTGCTGTGCTGGTGGTCCCCCTTCCTGCTTCTCTCTTTCTTTTTCTCTCCCCCGCTTTCTCCATCCCCGTGAAGACTGCGCTCTGCATGTCGCTACATGCTTATTACTCGTTCTGTTTATTTCTTCGTAATTTGTTTGTTTTTCTCTATTGCTAATTCCAGGCAGGAGGAAAAGTGCCAGAGGAGAAAGAGAGAGAGAGAGAGACAGAGAGAGAGAGAGAGAGAGAGAGAGAGAGATAGAGACTCAGGATGTGGCGTAAATCCTATAATGCCCATGCGGTGTGGTGTGGAGCTCAGATCTGCTTTCCTCACCCCTTTTTTCAGCTTTTTTAACGCCCTGGAAAAAAGCTCAATATCTGGGAGCATGGATGGTCAGGCTATTTATACACAAGGACATTTTAAGAGCAGAGGAAAGGGAATGGAGCAAAATGTGCGGAATGGAGACATGCACCGCTGCAGCAGTCTGCAGGTGCAGACAGAACAGCTTTCTCTCTCTCTCTCTCTCTCTCTCACACACACACACACACACACACACACATGCACAGAGGGAGTGTGAGCGAAGGTGACTGGAAGACTGCAGGTGAGTGCTGCAGGTGAGTTGCTGTGTTGTGAGGAGCAGAGGTGAGAGTCCAGCTTTCTCCCTCCATCCCTACAGAGTGCCTTCACACTCGCACTACACACATGACCTCAGGACACGGTGACCCAGCTCGCTCCTGAGGACCTCTAGCTGTGTTTACTGTAATCAGACTCGCTGGTGAGAAGCAGCACAGACCACGCAGGACAGACAACAAACACACTTGTGTTCTGCCCAGGTCAAAATTACACGGGTGCAAAAAAAAAAAAAGGAGAGAAAAAATTAGAAAGCAACATGACATGTCCTCGGGTCAATTTCGCATTTTCAAAAATCCTTTTGGCTTTTTAAATCCAGCCCCGTTCAGAATGCACTGTCCTCACCCTCCTCAACGTGTAATGGCTGCCTATTAAGCTCCAAATTGAGCACTGCTCATGGTGTTTAAGGCTCCGATTGGCTTATCTTGCTGATCTCCCGAAGCAGTATAGTCCACTTCCGTTAATCTTGAGGATCAAACTCGGCTCGGCTGGTGGAAGAGGTTTTTCTTAATCGCCCCTAAACTCTGGTGGAAAAAAAGGGTCTCAGAGAACATTAGGAGCACAAACCTTATAATGCGAATGACGATCAGATATTTAAATCCAGATGGCCTCTTAGTAGGTCCTGGATATTTTAACTGTGCTCCTTTCACATGTAAAGCTTAAACGTGACCAAAACGTGTTGCGCTTTTTCTCTTTAATTATTACTGTTGCTTTATTCCAGAGAGATCTTTTATTACCTGTGAGATGCTAAAACCGGTCTGATTGTTAGCGGCTGTCACATTCCACTCCACTCCATCTCTTATTTCCACTGGGATGCCTGTTCTCCGTAATATTTATATTGTTAATAATTAATATCCTGGGCAAAGCACTTTTTCCCCAATTATACCAACCGAATCTTAAGCAGCGAACAGGACGCGGAGCCTAATCGATCGGACCCCTAATCAGCAGAATTCGATTTAGTTCGAGCGTTTGTTTATGCAGCTTATTTGTTTGCAGCAAGACTTTGCTGAAAGCATAAAAGCACCGACGAAACGATGCTGAATATAAAAGAAGTAACTCATAGCACGCTATTAGGAGTCTGACGAGTGAAATCCAAAACAGCCTAATGACAGTGTGGAGTGTGGAGGTTTTTGTTTTTTTTTTAAATATAAACTTTCTTTTCTGTGCTCGTCAGCTCAACGACTTCGAGTCATGTTCCGATCCAGACGTTTTACAGAGCCATGTGGCCGGCGTCGTGCGGCAATATGTGACTGTCAAAGAAAAAGCATTCAAACACAAAAAAGCCGTCTATTATTTTGGCGGACGCACATCTTCAAACAAATGTATTCTCACAAATGAATAGATGTAGGCAGATGTCAGAATTCATCCATAACCATCATCAGCTAAGCAAAACTAATTAGCTCCATAACTCCAGCAGACAGCATGGTGACGAAGCTTCCACGCACTCAATAACTCTAACAATGTGCTCAGTGTGTGTGTGTGTGCTGTTATTAAAGCTAGTCGGTGTCTGTTTAAAGCTAGTGTTTATTTAATCTAGATTAAGGTTATTATTCTAGTGGTTATTAAAGAGAGCTAAATCAACTGCTTATTAAAGCAGAATTGTGGCTAGTTATTGCATTTAATTGTTACTTGAGCTTGTTTGTGGTTACTAAAGCTAGTCATCATTAAAGCTACTTTATAGCTAGTCACTCATGCTAGCGATTCATAACGCTAGTTTGCTAAAACTGTCCTGTTCGCTTTTTCCATCGCAAAAGGGTCTTCGGGCAGCAAAATGCGCTCCATTCTGTCAAATTAAAGACAATAGCAAAGGCCTGGTTCCTTTACGCTGATCACCAAGTCTCTTACGTTATTTACTTAACCACCATTTAAACAAAGATGATCACAAAATGGGGGTGGGGTTGAATATTACCATTCGAAGAAAAAAATTGAGCAAAATTAATCTCATGACCACAAACAACGAAACAACAATAGCGACTTCTTGCTAACAGGCATCTTTTGAACAGCTATATACTCTCAGATAATAGCTTAAAGACAACACTTAAGAGAAATTCTGTCAAAGAGAAATTCGATTGCGGATTTCTTTCAGACAACATATTCTGCCCATTGGAATTTGACTGGCGTTTCAAAACAAACATGGAGTCAGAGTTGCACGCTAGCTTGCTGTCAATCGCTGAGGACTTACTCACCTCCCGCATCACCACTGGCACGTTCATTAAAGGAGGTGGAGGCGGACAGAACGAGTGCTTATAAGTTCCTCCAAGGTTGTTATTACTTTTTAATGCTGCACATTATGAAACTCCCACATCGGATTATGCAATGCTTTGGCTTCCGAACGGATTGAACCAGAACCAGCACTGGATCCGTCAGCAGCACTGTGTCGGTGGAAAACGAGTATGTGATGGCGAATTCATGCATACATGTCGGCACTAGCATGGGCCATGTGAGCCATCACAGTAGCTTTTTTTAGATTCTGTCTTGTAAAATGTTCTATATAAAAACACGTGCTTAATTAATAAACATGAATAAGAATGTTAAGGTAGTGTGAATCGTGCAGAGTCATGACTGTAGAGGCCAGTGATTGGACAGCATGCTTGTTACACGCCCAAAATGTGTCAGGCTTCTTTGTCTTGGCCGCTGCTGAAGGAGCAACTGGACAACCAAATGTGATCTGTTTGTCCTGATTCTTTTAGGAACTGTAATATATATACATGTTGGGCTGTACTAGATTATGGCTGTGTGTGTGTGTGTGTGTGTGTGTGTGTGTAGGTGTAGGTGAGTGTGTTGAGTAGGTGTTACATTACTGTGCATTAGTGGCTGCTGGAAGCAGGGATATGGTACTGATGAAGGTGCAGAGAGGGCAGAGAGGAAAAAGAGAAAGAGTGAGATGACACTCACTCTAAGAGAATATAAAAGGGAGGAAGGTCTATACACAGGTGAGAGAGATGTGAAACCCAGGTGTCATTAAAACTCCTAACAAGTCTAACCTAATGTGCGAGTGACTGAGTGTATCTTTCGCTTGCGCGTCTGTCGCGCCGCACGCCATTCGGCATTACCAATCGTTATTACATCAATCCAGTGTAATATATTGGGTGATATTTTGGTGAAGTGCCCATGTATACTGATGAGCACCCAGGTATATGTCATTCCGTTAAAAGAAATCTTTTCGAATCATCTTTTTCGATCTTTGAAATCAATTCCAACGATGAAACAGTGGTCCGTGGACGGGAGCCGAGGGTGCGGGGGGAGGGATGGCGTACTCTCTCCTTTGACACAGGAGTCTGACACTAGCCAATCACAGGAGTCATTGAGCTTGTGTATGTGGAGGAGGGCCGATAGCGTGTTCCTCTGTGTGTGTGTGTGTGTGTGTGTGTGTGTGTTATGCTGCCCTGTGACACAGCGGTTCGAACAGATGTTGTTGGCTGGCTTCATATGTCTCAGAAGAAGCATGTGTTACCACGGTTGGTAGCTGTCATATGAAAGGGAGAGCTGGCTGCATGGGAATTGGCAGCTGACTATATTGGGGAGAAATATAGGAGAAAACTGAAAGAAGAAGAAAAAAAAAGCATCAAGAAAACATGGCGACTCAGGGGAGGGAGAAAGAGAGAGAGCGAGAGAGCGAGACAGAGAGAGAGAGAGAACAAGAGAGAGAGAGCACAGACAGCCATGTAACAAACATGAACTAATGAGAGAGAAGAGCTGAACTGAGCTGGTAAAACATGCTTCTTTCTTATTAATGCGTAAATGTTAATTGCGTGATGAGTTTGATTGCCTGGGTAGTAGTATTAATAACAGTACAGTGTAATAATAGTAGTAAAAATAATAGTGTAATAAAAGTAGCAATAGTAGCTTGTGTAAATTCACAGTAGCTTATTATCAGAGGTGGGTGATATGGCAAAAAACATCTCTGGATATTTCAAGATATCAATAAATCTAATATATCATTCATTGTGATTAACCACAACTACATTTTTGATCACCTTTTTAACACCAAGGGTGCCAATAATTCTGGAGCTGACTCTATACATATCTATAAATATGGAGCTGAAATACAGATCATACGGAGATATGAATATTTTTTCACATGATGCCCTTTGCCTGGCTTTCGACGATATCGTATTTTTTCCCTGACTCTGTCCCTCTACTTCTCTTCCCAAGGACTTCGTCTTGCCTGCTGTTTCCATTCCTCCTCTCTCTCTCTCTCTCTCTCTCTCTCTTTCTGCCCCTTGCTCTACAAATACACAAACAAACAGCTGCCTGTATTCCCTGGCTACTTCCCTGTGTTTCCTCTCTCCACTCAAAACACACACACACACACACACACACACACACACACACACACACAGAAACACAAGCCAACTGGAACTGAGTGTCACCACATCACAAGTGGTAATTCTAAACAGTATTAAGGTCCCAAAGTGTTCCTGGTCCCTGCTATAATCACACGTCTCCTCTGAGTGGAGAAAGACGGTAGGAGTAACGCGGCTTTAACGGGCTGACTGTAAATAGATGCGTCATATCGTCAATCGAAGCGGAACAGGCGACGGCTGCTGCGGTAAACATCGTGTACACATCGCTGCGGTGACTCGCCGTTCCGAGACAGGCGCTACTGTAAAGTCGCAGATGAGGAAATGAGAAGAAATAATTTACCTGTGGTGGGAAAGAAGACAAAAGGGTGATCAAAAGGATGTTTGGTTCGGGTTCAGGTTTCATTTCATTTAGTCAGGTATATAAAGACTGCCTGTATCTTCCAGTTCTCGAAATATCTCCAAAATCCCATTTTGAGCTGTTTGATGTTGCAGAGAAAACAACAACAACGTCCAGTTTTTCAACATCTGCAGAGAAAACGTAGAGAAAATTGAACTCTGGTAATGGTGGTGGTGGTGTGCGATACTGAAGTAGCTTTCTCATTAAACGACATTTTTGTTGTTTTTTTTTCCAGCAATCACATACTGCTAACTATAGCTACATAAAACTGCAATCATGCTACCTGTCAGCCCTATTCAGACGGGATTCAATTTACATCTGGTTCTGAGGTAATTTCCTTTTTTCCTCCTTTGGGATTTTATTTCCATCCAGATCCACATGTTGGTGTTTTCCTCCATCCTCCTCTGAGAAAATTACAGAGCTGAATCACCTACTCTTTTTCACCAAAAGCAGCGCTCGTCTGATCGATTTAGTCCAGGCCGGATACGCGTCTGTGATTTTACACGCAGGCGTCGCCTCACATTGGGGAAAAAAGATGTCTGACTGCTGCTACTGTACATGCCGTGTTTAGTATCGGTGCCGCTTCCCCAGATATTAAACACAACAGGAGGAGAAAGAAAAGAAAATGATTAAGAGAAGTGAGATCCCACAGGCTGATTAAAGCAGCCGTTATAATGGCAGCTACAGGTATAAGGCATTACTTTATATTCACATATCATCAATCGTTAATTTCCTATAAATAATGACTAGTGGTGTCACTAACACTTCCTTAAATATCTAATAACGCTTGTGAAGCAAACATCCGGGTTTGTGGTCATTTTATTGCTATCCGGACACGAGAGACGTGTACAAAAAAAAAAAGTATTACAGATATCCCACTGATAAACTAATCCGATCCAAATGGGGCTACTGTAATAGCAATAGGACTTATACACATGCAATATAGATAAACCTGTGAGCTCATGGTGTGTCACGATTATAAACTGGCTTTCATAAATCAGATCACAGCTAATTATTTTTGTGACCACAGCAATGACACGACTTGTCATAAGGAAACCTTGTGCTTGACTCTCAGAGACGGTTATAGGAATCTGTTCGAGGCTTGTTTGCATTAGGGCTGGGCGATATGACGATGTAATACCGATATCGTGATAAATTATGTCGTTGTATGTCAGTGTCGGGCTAAATATTAGGATACAATTTACCGTGTAGCCCTACTGATAACGTAAACTCAGCATTATTAGCCATCACTGTGTCTGAGATCACTCCCTAGATCATTTGTCATCATAGATCATCATATTTAGCACTATATAAGCGTTAGCGGTAAGAGAAACACTGAACCTAACTTAACACTTGACTAGTAAGTACATATCTAGATACGTATCATTGTCACCCGCCGTTACGTAAACAACTATAACGTTACAAATGACCTCAAAATTCAGTGTTAAATGTATTAAAAACTTTTTTTTTTTAAATTAAATACACCACTTTACCTCTTTGCTTCAGTGCTTGTCGGACATCTTTTATTTATGTTTATACATTTATGCATAAAGCATCCATGCTGGCAAGATTTCTCTAACGTGTGTATCGGTTGTACGCTGGATTTACAGTGCACTCTAGTGAAGTCTATTTGTGCACTGAGAATTCGGATGGCGCTATAAAATGGCCGCATCCCAAACAGTGCCCTGTGTGGTGAATATGGAGCAAATTCAAGCACAGCACTCGGCTTTTTGGACGTGTGATAATTGGCGTGTCGCAATGAGCCGACGCGACGAGACGCTCGTTAGAAAGACTCTAAAACGTGCATATTTTCCTATAAAAAGCGATGAAACTCCTGCTGCAGGTCAAGTCAGTGCGCCGAGAAGCAGCCTGTTAACCCACTTTACTCAGCTATAAAGAAACGGCGGGTAGGACACGGCTCTTCCATAGGCTGGTCCTGATATCGACTGCTTCCTCCTTCCTGTTTCAGACGGACAAGGTCAGCCAGAGAGCCTTTTTTTCCCTCTTTAACATGGAGGAGTGTTAAACTTATTTGGACCATTAACTTTCCTCCCTCTGTTTTCTCCAGAGTCCACTTCTCTCCTCGGCGGGTCACGAAATGGTCGCCGGTGAGACTTCGAATCAGCCGCTCGCACACACCGATCGAGCACTTTTTTTTTTTTTTTTTTAAGGATTTTTACCATTCATGAGTCATTCTGCTCGAACGGCAACTTTCAGTCCCGCTGCATTCGCACGTACAGATAAATACTGCATCCACGCTTTACTCGGCCATGCTTTCGCTAATGTGTGTAATTACTAATTACCTTGGGAAGGGGAAAAAATAATTAAAATGAAAAACTGCGGATGCAGTGAATTAATGCAGACCTCAAAATACTGACTGCTGAACAATGCAGAGTAATAACCATCCAGCATCATTAGCCATATTAGGACCCTCTGGTACCGTTTTTCTTTTTTTTTTTTTTTTTGTGCTTTTACAAAATATTAATCATAATAAACGAGAGAAATTATGTGACTGAAATGTTGTTGTACAGAAAAATAAATGCCCACTAATGATGAATGCAGTCTGATCTCTTTATACTGAAAAAACAATCAGTGCAAAAACATATGAACTTGCCAACTGTTACATTTATGGAATGATAACTTTAAAAAAGAAAGAAAAAAAAAAGGCAGAAGGTCGTATAAAACTATATGACAGCACTATAACTGTATGCAGTAACTCCGCCAACTGGGTCTGTACCGTAAAGAAATAATGATGAGGTTTAATAACAGGTCAGTTTGAGAACGGGAAACGCATTCGCTCCTTCTCCTCGTGCTTTAGATTTTAAATCAAACATTTCCCTCGGCCCGCTGCGGTACCGCTACTAAAAGCTTTCGAGTAATTTGAACTCGAGGTGTTGAATCCTTTCTCTGACGAAGCTCTGGCTCTTGGACTGAGAGCCCACTGTTTCTAACTGCCATGTCAATTTTTTTCCTTGGAGGAAAATAATTTTTTTCAAGGACTTTGCTGCGAGAGCTCAGCAGTTGAACTGGTGTGCTCTCACAGAAAAGTCCTTTTTAAAAAAAAAAAAAAAAAAAAATGGCGGGTAAGTGCCATGTTAACAAATACACACTCAGGAGCTACTTCCTGTAGATTTCCAGTAAACACTAGAACCAATATTGAGTAGAATTTGTATAATGTTTATGGATTTTAAGGCAAAAAAAAAAGAAATAGTGCATTTGAAGGCTCAAAAACCAATGTTCCACTTTTAGTCACCAAACACAGAGAAAGAGTTTTGTATAATGTGAGTATTTTATAATGTATTAGTGACATTACATCTCAGTATTTAGCTTTTTTTTCCACAGGCACTGGATTCACTCATTTCTGTGGCTGGATCTCAGCAGTTCGTAGGATCTGTTAAACCCTATGTAGTGAGCATGTATAGTAAACGCGAGGCCATCTGCAGATCTGGATGTCGCCCATCTGGGGCCAGGAGTCTAAACTACTATTGGAGCGATAATGATAAGATTTCCAGACATATGCCTGTTAAGTAAAGTTGCTGCAGGACATTGTAGTGATCATGATCTCTGTATAAAGATGCGAGCGTCTTCGTGATGCACACTTCATCACCACCGAAAGTCCTACGTGTAGTACATAACCTCGTATTTTTAATACAAGTGTACAAACGTATTTTTAAACATCAAAAATATTTCATGGTTCTGTGTTTTAAACTCAGCCAACGCTTCAGGAAACGATAGAAAAGACTACTTCCCATTGTGTCTCTGGAAATTTCAGCCTTGCTTCATGTGGAAGCGTTATATATTAATTAAAAATATATTGCTGATTTTAATTGGATTAATTGGTCCACACAATCCATTAACTTTGTTACAGGAAATCATGACCCACTATTATCAGAGCTATTATAATTATTACTGATTTCTTATAGTAATTAGCCATTTTGACTGGACGTTTAAATTTAAATGGGTTTAATCCAAAGTTCAATGACTCAAAAACAAGCAGGTTCATTAAATGACGTCGACTCACATCTCATGAGAATTTTAATAGAATGTTATTTGTGAGTGAAAAGGAAATGAAAAAGTAAAAATGTTCTGTGCTTTCAATAGATGAGCCATATATTACTACATAATTTTTTTAAATGGATCTAATATAAGAAATAGTTCATAAAAAGGATTATGTTCTTAAAATAAATATGCACAGAAGGGTTTTTTTGCAAAAAAGGTTGAGAACGCCATAACCATTACCGTGGATGAATAAAAATAAATCTAAACTAATAGGTTCGTTAATAGTGAAATGCATTCAAATGCTTTTTTCATTTAGTAAAATTCAATTGCGACTTTTACAGAAGTTTGACGGCCCCACCGAGCGCGCACGCAGGGTGCCAACTGACGAGATGCGATCTAAATGAGCCGTGTCTGATGTTTTTGTGTTTCGTTCACCATAATTGTGAAATCTTGATTTGTGATATTTGAACAGGGGTTTGGACTCGATTCAGGATCAATTCGGGAGATCGACTGGATTCATGAGGGTAATTAAATTAAGTATCTGCTTTAAACGCAAAGCAGTGAATGTTAATTAGGAGTTAAGCAGCTCACACAGACGCACACACACACACACACACACAAGCACACACCACATCATCACCAAATGCTCAGTACCGCGAACATGTGTCTGTAATTGGGAACTCTGAGGACCGGCAAAGCCTGGGCCTGGGCGTTTTTTGCGAAATTAAGCAATCACAACGGCGTATTGTGTTGCCAGCATGAGTGGGAGTCAAGTAGCTTGAACTGGCGCGTGCAGAATTTTGCCTCTCCTGATGGTATTACCCAAGTAAATTGCCCGGGTGGCTGAGTGCTCGATTGATTGGGT
Source organism: Pangasius macronema (assembly GCA_037577455.1). Classification (NCBI taxonomy): domain Eukaryota; kingdom Metazoa; phylum Chordata; class Actinopteri; order Siluriformes; family Pangasiidae; genus Pangasius; species Pangasius macronema. Next base: position 2,382,815 of record CM074967.1, on the reverse strand, counting down.
TCTGTTTGAGGCTTGCACAGCTGTAAACCAACCCCCCCTTAGTCGTCATTTGCAGTTGATAGACCAGACTCAATGACAGCAGCCAAACAATCAGTTTATGTTTCCGCACGGAGCCCTTCGGCTGATTTAACATGCGCTCGATTTATGAAAAAGAGCCTCCATTGATTTTTCTATTCATGTGCACTTGTTGATCAGTGTGTTCCAATGTTTTGGGCCACTTCAGAGGTTTTTTTTTTTTTTCCCCCCGAAATCACCATGCTCTAAATGTGTACATGTGTTTGTATTTGTGTGTGTGTGTGTGTGTGTGTTTGGTGGAGTCCGTGATTGGCTCCCTGCGACGCTCCGTTCCTACCACATCCAGCAGCGGAGTCCAGCTGCAGTTCACTTTTATGACTTTTCTCGCACAAAGGCCCCGGTGCATGGCGCCTGCAGTTACGGGTCGCTGCGTTCGGCGACAGCACTTTAGTGCACAAAGGCCACGGCACAGAAAAAGCCCTGACAGCTCCTACTGCCTCGGTGCCTTTACACGAGCTACAGGGACCATTTTGGCTTTATGCACACCAACACGTCTGTCTTTCCCTCTCTCCAGCTCTCTGGATCTCTGTGTCTTTCTGGTGGGCTGCATTCTTTCAGCAATCAGCGGTGGTATAAAGCAGTCACTGTCAACGCTTTTACACCGCTGTCTATTTTTAAAGACACGCAGAAACTGCATAAATCAGCGCAGACAGGCATTTTACGTCCTATGTCATATTAGTCTAATCTGTTTAATTCTCAATAAATATCCTTCAGTCCTTCACTGTATATACAAAAATATCATATCATATCGTGATTCTCGCGACTAAGGGCTGGGTGATATAATAATATAATATTGATATCATAAGTATCATGAAATTCTTTCTTTCTTTCTTTTAAATATCAAATACAAAGATGGTTCTTAATCTTCAAATTGTGCCATGTTATAATTTCTGCTAAATTTTACTGTGTTTCAGTGTTCATTTATTAATATAAACATTAAATAAAAATAACAGCAAATTTTTAAAGGTTTAAAGGTTGTGTGTTGTAGAAATATCTTATATTGTCCTATCACCCCATGCCTGTTTGATGACACTTTATTTAATGTCTACAAAAATGAATTTTTTTAAATATACAAATACAATTCTGAAGATTAAGTTGAAATATTTAACACGTGAGCCACAATATCTCAGCATATTATGACATAATTTATCATGATATCAATATTATGTCATCGTAATGTCGACATTTATTATGTTGACATTTTATTTTTTCTTAATTTAACCTCATATTATATAAGATTTCATTTCTAGAGCTGTGGTTGTTGCCGTTGGTGTGTGTTTGGAGGGAGACTGGCAAACATCCATCCTTTGATGAGCAATAAAGTGAATGTTTAAACTTGAACTGCGTAACATGGCGCTCTCGTTGAGTCCTCTCGTAATAATAAATGAGGTGAAATCTGTTTAATGTTGGATGGCCAATTACTGTAAAGAAGACCCCGGAGAGCAGCGGCACGACCGTTAGAAAGCCCGAGAGAAAAGGGGAAAAAAGGTGTATGTACATTTCTCGACATGAATTTCTGCTTACAGCATGCTGCCGACTTTAAACAAAAAAAAAAAAAAAAAGAAAAAGAAAAAGAAAAAGAAAAAGAAAGAAATCCAGCAATGTCCACTAGGGTCCTTGGGGACGCTGTCTCTGAGTAGGCCTTACAAGAAACTACAGCAGCCAGGGAAAAGAAAAAAGGAGCTGTGACTGACAGCTGAACAACTCTGTCGCCTACAGGGAGGCACGACGCAGAAAGAATGAAAGAAAGCGAAACTGATGGAGAGATGTCAGGAATGGACAGTTGTATTGTATCTGTAATAAGCAGTTTGTAGATCTTGAGCGCTTAAAAAAAAAAAAAAAAAAAAAAGGAAAGGAAAGAAACAGGGACGATTTCAGGTACATGACAAAGGACGTATAGTGAGAACGTGAGCTCCGGAGCACGAGCACATGCGCGCACACACACCCACACACAAACACACACACACACACACACACATGAGGTGGCAGATGGAATGAGGAATAAGGCGTGATGAAAAATGCATGTGTTATAACAAAACACGCTCCGTACGACTGAGAGTTCAAGCCAGGACGAGGTGCATAGATTCCTTTCGCTTTGTGCAAAAAGCTTTTTTTTTTTTGGACTCACAGGGAGCACACTATATGTGCATATTCCATTCTTTAGACATTTATTCTCCTTTACATTTCCAAACCCTAAGTCTTGCTCTCTGGTACGTATATTAAAAATTATACTTATTAATAATATTGCATTACAGGAGTGAGGGGGGGGAAAAGTGAACCATCCACACAACTCCTTAGAGTTTATGCCAATCAAAAATCACAAAAATAGCTTTATCTATAATGAAATTATAGAAATGATGATTTGGCTCAGATGTGGATGCTTGAACATGGCACATATTTACCATTCGGCTGCACTGTGCAGCATTTGTCTCACTTAGACATAGACATCTAAGGACATAGTGAGTATGTAGAGTAAAAAAATAATTGTCGGTAACAAATCTTTGTACACCCGTTTCATTTGACACTGTGCGTCTCTCCCTCTCTCGCCCTCCATCCTTCTCCTAGTAAAGGAGGCGTGGCTTGTGTTTGCACCATACTGAATGACATTGCATCACGCCGTGTCACATTGAACCAGCTCTAAATAACATTCCACTGAATAGCTGGCTGGGATCAAAACTGACTCAACTCATCGTCTAATTACCAACCCCTTCATTATTAAGCCGAATTTGACAAAAATTAAAAAAAAAAGGGGGTGTGCTGGCGTAGGAAAAAACATACGGTTCATTATAGGGAGTAGAACTGCAAAGCTACTCTAGGCATTAAGAATTGAGATGTGGGGTTAAATCTCATACAACTAAAGAATATGTCTGCTGTGCCGAGCTGAGCCAATTAGGAATGAGATCTGAAACGGCTATGACTTAATTGCCTCCATACTTCCTCATTATCTTGTTTATCGCATGAAATATATAACAAATGCCCTTACTTAAAAAGTGTGCGCAGATATTACGACAGAAATAAATCTCCCTCTGCCACGTTTCAAAGAAATTGGGCTATAATTAATATTGTGCTAACGTCTGGCTATAATTCATCCATTGGAAGCTTAGAATAATTGTTCTGATAGTGATGTGACAGAAAGACATAGAGCAGACATAAATCCTTCTTGCCGTCTGACAGCCAGCCAGTTCAGACTGATTGGGTTCGATCCGTGTTTAAGGGGTGGAGATCGGGTTTGAAACTGTAATCGCGCCTGATTTAAACGGGCTAATGATTGGTTTTATTAGGGCCGTCAAAGCAAGGGAACCGCTGGACTGCTCTGAAGTTGTGATGTGCAGTTTAGCACTGAAAGACAGACACCACGGATTTTGGCCACAATTACATTTGTATTCAGAAAGATACGAGCCCTTGTGGGCTACTCTGTCAAAAGAGCACGCTCAATGAGAATTCTCCACGGGAGACCTTTTATAGTTTATGGCTAGTTTTACACTGTGTCCTTACGATATAACGATCCAACATATTGACGGGTCAAGTCTAGACCAAAAAAATTATTAAATATATACAGGTCCACAATGACAGACTGTGGCAGGAGCTGCTTTCTCACCCTTGCCAGGTTATTATGAAAGAACCAATCCAGCTGATCTTTACATATTTAGCACCATTCTATCCCTGACATGGTATCACAATTTTGTGATTTTTAACAATTCACAACACTCAAAGGTTAAAGGTTAGGGGCAGGGTTAGTGGTTGTATCTTTTCTTGTATGAAATCGAACCAAATCAGATTAGCTGGTCAAATTCATATACATTTCTTACCTGCACTCTGTCACCTTTCTCTGTCCATTCACACTGACCATGTCTTAGGATAGTACATACTATAGTAGCCTATTAAATATGAAATAGAATAAAAATATTATTTCACCCATGGTAACTATAAAACTATTGACCAGCTAGTATATAAAAATGATGTGGTTTCTGACATGGCCTCTAATTTTCATCTTATATGACCAGGTAGGTATTTGAGCTAATGCGGATTTTTCTTGTATAACATGCCGTGTGTCGGCTATTGAAGAAACTCTCTGTCTCACTCTATCCATCTCTCCTTCTCTCTATCTATCTATCTCTCCTCTCTCTCTCTCTCTCTCTCTGTCTCTCCAGAGGACTGAATGGTTTTTGTGGCGCTGGCCTTGGCTATTTTGTCCTAAACAAGACCATTATCATGAAACATAATTATTCACCCATTTAAATGTATGGTTAGCAGATCCAGTAAACATGCCTCACACACTTTATACTGTGAATATATGATGTTCACTTCAGGTCAACAACACACACACACACACACACACACGCACATACACACACGTTAATAAGGCAAATAGGCTTATTAAAAAAAGAAGAAGAAAAACGGTTAAAATCCTAACGGTTGTTTAACGGTCGAGTGTTTGAATTTTTAATTTTTTTTTAAACGTGCGTGCGCGTGCTCTGGCACGTCAGTGGAACACAAGCAGCCAATGTCACGTGAACGCCATAGGACAAAACCGTTAAATTTGTCTACTGTGATGTACTGAGTTGGCTAAATAAATAAATAAATAGATAAATAAATAAAGACGTCCTTTCTTTTCACCAGAGATCCTGACGCATTTTACACACACACACACACACACACACACACACATTTCATCCTCAACTTCTGATGGTTCTGATGGTGCTGCTGGTGCTGGGAAGGCGTTAGAGTCTGGAGCATGCATGGAGTCATAGCCTGGTGTTTAATACGCGCCTGTGATGGACACCTTGTTTCATAACCCTGCTTACCTTCACTCCTCCAGTCTCCTTTCTTCCGAGCTTCACTGCGTCTCATACACTCATCGCTCCCGTTTATTTCTTTTTCTTCTCTTTCTCCCCCTTTCTCGTCCCTGCGGTTTATCCGTCGCTCTTGTGTTTTCTCTTATTTCGCATAAAGGATTAAAAATTGATCAAACCGACTCTTCCAGAATAAAGCAGAAGTCCCAGATTAAGGGAGATGTACAAAAAAATCCAAGAAAATAACCACAAAAAAAAAAAAAAAAAAAAAAAAAAAAAAACACCAGCCGTGATAATAAAGCTCCTGCCCGGCAGGTCACACTCTTAACGCACACATGAAGGAGACGGTTTGTGTGGCGTAACGTCTCATTTTAAAAACACAGCAGTTCCTTGACTCAGAATTAGGAATATGCAGGAATATTTACAGGCTATATGTGATGCAGAAGGAAATCAGGATATCTCCAGCAGTCCGTCTGAGAACAAGGGAAAGAAACGCGTCCAGGAAACGTGGGAATCGCCAAAGAAATTCTTCAAATGTACTTCATCTAAAGGCGGAGTGGTGTATCAGAGCAACTGTGAGCAAATATCACAGCTAAGGATCCTTACAGCTGTACCGAGTCCATGTCCAAGCTCGGCTCGGTGTGCTCCGACTCTCCGGCTCCCTCCGGCTCCCTCCGTCACCAGAGCAAGTGTGGAAATGATGCTGCGCGGCGCACTCTCTCCTCCACTCCTCTCTCCTCCACTCCTCTCTCACATGTGGACGAGGGCTAAAGCGGCAAAGAGCTCGCACTATCACTTTATAGCCATTTCCACGCCGTGTCACTAACACAGCAGCGGAGAGGCTATGTTCATTCGGGACTGAAGCCTGTTTATTTGGGGGTTTTGTTGTTTGTTTGTTTGTTTTTGTTGTTTTTTTCCTTCTCTCATCTACCCTCCCTCCCCGCCCCCTCTCCCTAACCACCCCCCCCCCTTCCCTCAACGGTCGTTTCCTTGCGTCGGTTGATTTTTAAATTCGTTCGAGCGCTCGTGACGAGAAAACGAATCACCAACGGCTTCTCACGCTGCTGCAGCTCTCTGAGGTAACATATTAGCAAGCTAACATCGATATTATTTTACACAACTGTTTAGTGTAGACTGTGAATAATGAAACCTTTTTAACCTAAAACCTAAATGCTGGGGTAGAAAAATAATATTTATATTCCTAATTATTTCTGTCAAACATTTTACATCAGTATCTAATGCTTTGATTTAGCTACTCATCCACCATACATTAAGATGTAGCGTTAATCAGTGGAATAAGGACCAGTTCTAGGTTGTAAAAAAATGGTTCTTTGGCTTGTTCCTTTAGGGGAGCTCTTAAACACACAGCTTCCCCTTCAGAAAAGGTAACATGTAGAACCTTTTTACAAAGCTAGAACCCTTAACAATCCACAGAGCACTCAACAAATCTTTTTTTCCCCTAAAAGTGTATAGGTCTACATCTGTGATTTCCTGATTTATTGCAGAGAGCCATTACAGCAGTCAGAATATCATTCAAGTCCATTAGACTCATTAAACCACAGCTTACAAACCATAAGGTCAACATCAGAGACCACCAAACGTCTGTAGGACACTTTTTGATCCCATTAAAGGGCCATCAATGATGATTCAGGGGTCACCATTATGACATTAGCATTGTGTATACACATTTGATAGTTGTTTTATGTCTATGATGTACCATCTCGTTTTCCTTTGTCTTTTATACATTACCATTAGTACAAAAGATTTTTTTTTTTTTTTTGAGAAATAACATTACAGCGTTTATCAAATAGCAGATCTGACATCTTAAGTTTGAAAAGTATTCATTGGTTATTTATTGAATGCCCATTTTTGTGATCTAACATTAACCCCTCCATAACGATGCCATCCATGGTGCTTTGGTTTTTTTTTTTTGTTTTGTTTTGAAAAAAAAAGTCAATAGACTTAAATTAAGGGTTGGAAATCAATTGACTGGTTGTAAATTGAGGTAAGAGGAGAAAAAAACTCAACACAGTGGACTATCAATATTTCTGCAATACATAAAGACAAAACTATTAACACAAACGTCCTAAAAAGTGACCCTCTAGGGAAGCCTTAAAGCAGTGTTTCTCAATCCTGGACCTGGAGTCCTGCTAGCCTGCACATGCTGATATTTCCCTCCCCTAACTCATCATCTGATTAGCTAACTAAGTTAGTGGTGAGGTGGTGATACATAAGGACCAGGATTTAGAGACACTGCCTTAAAGGTTCTGTGCAGAAACCTACAATAGGGAGTCTCCCTTTCAGAATAGATCCCACGTACAACCAAATTAGAACAATCAACCACCCAAACAACTCTAGGACTACTATAACAAGAACCCTTCAGGAACCATTTTTTTTAATAGTCTATTGGATGCAACACACCAGCATTACACAAGTTTGTTGCTAGAAGTTTGACCAACCTCTCAGAAGATCAAGGAGGAGAAGTTAAGCGCCAGTATCCGGTCAATAGCATTAGTTGTCATACTAATGTTCTGGAAATAAAATGTCCCAGAGTTATGGTAACCACTTGCTATAGGTGAGCCCACCATCGGTGATGCTTCTGATATCTGTCTGTTCAGCATTCAGCGCTCACATTAAGGAGAGTATATTAAAAAAAGAAGCCAAGGCTCCAGCGGAGAGGCTATTTCAGGTGTGTGTCACTCTCCGGTATTAATCTAAGGGATCTTCTGCAAACCAGACCTATGTGTCTGCAGACCCACTTGTGTGTCACACACAACATTTCTCTTACAGCTGTCATTTTCCACACAATAAATGCCTATAAAATTTTACAGGGTAATAAATTAGAGTCACCCGTGATTATAGGCCCATGATGCACCTTTTTGAGCATTCTACATAATTTCACAATTTTTGTCACTTTTGTGATGGGGTCCAATCGAGACTGCCTCTTATGGCAGACAGAAGATCGGGGTCAAAACTTGTGACCTTCATGGACAATATCCATAGCGTACTTCAGAAACCTTAAGAAATAAAGTCATTTGTTTTTGACCAGTCTTTAAAGTTCCACATCACCATCATTTGATATCCAAAATGCAAACTTGATGCTGACATTTATTCTTTTATGATTGCATGGAAAAAAGGCCATGCACAGAGGTCAGTAGTAGGTCATTCTTTATTTTTATAAATGCAACGTAATTTGAGTCATTACTGATTAAGCCTTATTATTATTTTACACAACTGTTTAGTGTAGACTGTGAATAATGAAACCTTTTAAACCTAAAACCTAAATGCTGGGGTAGAAAAATAATATTTATATTCCTAATTATTTCTGTCAGACATTTTACATCGGTATCTAATGCTTCGATTTAGCTACTCATCCACCATACATTAAGATGTAGCATTTAACCTTACATCTCTAACCACTTATACCAGGAAAGGTTAGGAAGACCAGCTAGATAGCTAACCAGATAACTTGTCAGGGGTGGACAAATGATAAAAACATTAACTAGCCCACCAGGAAAGTAAAAGCTCTCTTGATATGTTTAACGACATGGAAATGTATTTTGCTTCCTGGAGAGTTATATGGTGGCTTTATACTGTACCTTAAAAACAAAACAAAACAAAACAAAACAAAACAACCATCACTCCCATTTGTGCTTTTTGAACATCCCATTCCAGATTTATTCCCCCTTTGCTGTTATAATAAGATCCACTCTTCTGGTAAGGCTTTCTACTACTCTTGGAGCATGGCTGTGGGAATTTGTGTTAATTCAGCCACAGGGCTCTGTGTAGGACACTCGAGTTCTTCCACTCCAACCTTAACAAACGATGTCTTCATGGAGCTTGGAGGAAAATTGTAATGCTACAACATACAAAGACATTTTATACAATTGTGTGCTTCCAACTTTGTGGCAACAGTTTGGGGAAGAACCACATATGGGTGAGATGTTAAGGAGTCCACAAACTTTTGGTCATATACTCCTGAACAAAATCTTAAGACCAGGTGAAACATTCCAAGTATTCGCATTTCGTGCTGGTGGATCATAACCAGGTTGTAAGAACTGCTTCAAAATGTCAAAAGA
>CM074967.1:2356379-2371207 GCA_037577455.1 Pangasius macronema | reverse complement strand
TTCATCTAAGTATTAAAATTATGGTTATATTTACAATTATGTCACTTTGTCCAAATACCTTTGAGCCCCTGAAAATGCAAGTACGTTGTTTAAAATGGCTGTAATTCCTAAATGGTAAATGCCATATTTTTGTGGAACCTCTTAAAATAAAGCTGAGAGTCTACAGTTTGATCACATCTTAATTGTTTTATTTCAGATCCATTGTGGTGGTGTTTAAAGGCAAAATCACAAAAACTTTGTCATTATACAAATACTTCCGGACCTGACTGTGTGTGTTAAGCAAAAAAGAAAGAAAAGAGTGATTTTGTTTATGCAACTACAGTGTTCCAGTGTTCATGTTTATAAATTACAGTCCCTCCATGTCCTAAACCACATTTACAGACAGTCGATGGTGACTTTATTTTGTAGATAGTGTCTCATTCTTTCTTTCAGATAGGGTCCCACTTTTCTAGTATTCTTCAGCCTTTGTGCTTTGAACAACTTACCAAATACAGAAATCTTAAGTGATTGACAAATTGACAGAGAAATCAGTTTGTTACTTTGAACAGTATTCTGCCCGACAAAATGTGTCTTTAAGTACTCACCGGCCACAATCTGCATTACAAAGCAAACAAATACAAAAATACAAATCCATTTATTTTTATTATTTTTGGTAATAAAATTAGTTTTGACAGTTTTACACTATTTGTCTGTAGATTGTAGATATAATTTCTGGTCTGTTAACGACACGAAGAGGTAAGCAATTTTCAAGTGTAATGATTTTCAAGCCATTTTTTTCCACACAATTACAAATATTTTCATTACGTATATCATCGTTCTGAGTTCTTTTATTATTTATAATGGATTAAGTGTCTAGGAATTTGGCTTCCATGTCGATTGGTGTGACTGTCATGCTAAAGGTGTCCGATTTTGTGCAGCTTCTCTGGAACACGATTGCCTCTAAAATCTTTGGTATAGCACCGAATGCAATGAGACTACCAGAACACTTTCTCGGGTCTGTATGAAAGACATTGATAACATGTTTTGAGTGTTTATCACCTGTATAAGATCTTATGGGCCCTAGATATTAACCATTGGTGTGCAGGTATGGGGACGTCACTAGCATTTTATGTAAAGGTATTCGTATTAATATAGATGATAAGAACAATAATATTGTATTATTAATGTATACTGAGATTTTTTTTTTAATTTGAGGAACCCTTTTTCTGAGCGTAAATCAGACACTGAAAACATCTTGGGAAACACAATGATGGTGCGAGTATTGTCATTTCTCCTTACTATTTCTGTTTACTACTAGCACCTGATAAACAGAACTAACTAACCAACAGGTTAGTAGTTTAGCACACATGTGATACTTAATTGCTTTCATATGAGGATCTCATATTTTTAAAATCGTAGTCAGGTCCCATTACAATATACATAGAAACCTGGCACTTTTATGTAGTCCTACTGTTCATATCATTTAATTGATAATAATTGAGTTGAATGAAATGAATCTGAGACACACAATAATAATAATTACAGTAATACAGATACAAAAAAAAATCTATCACTTGAGGCATAATATGCAGAACGCAACATAGCTTGTATCAGGATCAGCTCATTACTTGCTGGAAGTAGCATTTTTGGAAATACAGCAATTCAGCACTCATGGGCTTCTGGGAAATGTAGCAGCTTTGTAACCTCTCAGCAGTGTTATAATGTAGCTTCCAAGCTGTCAAACTGTACAGCAAGTGTATAGTTTACTGTTCTGTCTCTCTCCAGCTGAAACCAGACTACCTGGGACTTGTCTATATGCCAGTCTGCCTTATTTACAACAAGAATAAATGCTGTTTTTTGAGGGTGAGATTCAGGTCATCCTTACAATTTTGTACACTAAGAAACACACATTGGTGTCAGATCAGTGATTGTTAACACAGGACATTTTTGTTATATTTGGGAAAGTTCCTACCTTGAATGAAGTTCCACATCCAGCCTATCAGGAAGCAAAGGCGTCTCTACTCACCTGTCAGTCATGCTGTCTATCAATTCAGAAAGCTCTCAAGAAAGGGGCATGGCTTTGGAAGGAATGCTCGAGTGAAAAGTTGCATTTGTTTCGACTTAGAGTTTCCAAAAAGCCAACAAGGCTCATTGCAATGGACGACGGGTATAAACATGGTATAAAACTCCTGTGACGAGTTGCATTAGCCACTCATGGGTCAGTTTCAAACTTTCAGACCTCTTCTTTGGTCAAGCGCCAGTGCAGCCGACAGGTAGATTTTCATAATCAGTAACATCTCAGGACTCCATTTCTCTCCTCCTTTTCTCTGTAACTCTCTTTTCTATTTCTCTCTCTCATTCTCTTGCAACGTGAAATAGTCCATTATCTGCTCTCAGGGCTAATTGGTGTATTAACGCCATGCTGTGGGTGACAGAGGGAGCGAGGGAGTCTCTGGATGAATATGGATGAGAGAGAGAGAGAGGTAGGGGGATAAGAGAAAGAGAGAGAGGCAGAGCGAGTGAGGGATTGAAGCTAAGCCACTAGGGAACGAGTTGCGGAGGGAAATAGGGAAAATGGGAGACCAAGGTAAATCTTTTCAGCGGCACAAGTGGTTGAGAGTGGGATGGAAATGACGAGTGTCGAGAAAGAATGAAAACCACCCCGTAATGGCTGTTTCTTTTTTTTTTTTAGACGGCCTTCTCTCTAACTCTCTCCATCCCTCTCTCACAGTCAGAGCATTTGGTGCAATTATCCACTCTCTCTGGCGCCACTGTCAGCATATAGAAATGCAAATCGTGCAGAGAAATGTTTTGCTTTTCTTTTCGAAAAGCAGACAAAGGTAAGTACTTCTGTAGGATGGCGAGGAAGATGTTAGTGTGTGTGTGTATGTGTGTGTAAGTGAATAACATATTGCATTCAGTATATATCTTTATATTGTATAAATGTCAGATGTCCTTCAGTCAGCTGTGAAAGCTGTAGGTGTGAAGCCAGGTTATATTGCAGAATTTCAAATAACTCTCATGATTATCAACTGCATGTGCGGTGCTACAGTGGGTAGAGTTTCTGCCTCGCAGCTCGCCGATTCAATCCTGAGCTCGGGTTACTGTCTGTGTGGAGTTCCACATGTTCTCCACATGTTTGTGTGGGTTTCCTCCAGGTTCTCCAGTTTCCACTCACCTCCCAAATACATGCCAGTGGATGGATTGTTTTGAAAAATGCTTCCATGAATCCTTCAGTTATGAGTATTTGTAAATAGTATATAAATACCACAAAACTAGTGTTGGAACGTTAAATAAAAGTTCATAAGAAGTGATTTGGTGAGTATTTCTCTCATATCTGTCTCATCCTCAATCCTTTTTTTAAGAGCTTGTTTTTAATAAACCTGGGCCAACATCTATTGACCACACCACCACCCTCCGTTTCAGGGACTGAAACTCTCTTTATAAATCAATAGTACAAATATAATGTGGTATTACAAGCCGTGGTAAGGCTGTGCTCCTTAACCCTTTCACCCTCACCCACCATCACACCTTCTCAATGGAAGAATCTAAAAAAAAATGTATAAATAAACAAAATAAAAGCACTGATTTTACAATTATTTACTGTAGGTTACTGTAAACAGATTTTTTTTTACAGATTATTCTTTACAGTACTCAACTGTAAATATGTTCACAATTATTAACTGTAAAGTTTAACAGCTATTTGCTGGACATTTTACTTGTTTTTTTTACAGTATATATCTGTAAATATATTACATTACTTTAGTGTAAATATGTTTTGTATTATTTGCTGTAAAGTTTAACAATTATTTGCTGTACATGTTACAGATTTTTAGCATACTTGCCTGCAAATATATTACATTACTTTACTGTAAATACATTTAACATTATATAATGTAAAACTTTACAGGAATTTACTGTAAATTATATATTGTTTTAGTCTAGCACTTCGCTTCTAATATATTGCATTTGCTTTTCTGTAAATATGTACAGCTAAACATGTTAATTCACTGCAATTGGTAGCAATCATGTTGAAAAACACTGAAGTATTCATTTAATATGTGCAAAGGTGCGCGCACACACACACACACACACACACCCATGCATACGCGCACACACACACACACACACACAGGTTTCTTTTTCTTTTTACCCATATATTCATCTAATTTTTATGTCACTGCCTCTCCAGATAGGACCAAAAAAAATGCCCTCAGGCCAATGAGCTGTCTTGTAGAGCTGAAGTGTTCCAGGCTCAGGGATCAAAGGTGCGTTTCCTCTCCCCTACTCGTGACAGCCAGACAGGCGAGGTGCGATTATACTGATAAGCTGACGCTATTCTCCACGGCCGACGGAGGCAAATCACAAAATCAGAGACATCAGGTTCACTAGCATCTGAATCTGATTTGTCTCTCGCTCACTCACCTACCTCTCTCCTTTTCTTCTCTCTCGCAGTTCTTTTCCTTCTCTCTGGAGAGACGAGGGTGATGTCAGCGCCTCAAATCCACAGTGTGCGCAATTAGTTTCAATTATCCCCGCTGTCCCGCACCTGAGTCTATCCCAACAACATCAGCGTGAACCAGAATAACTTGTTGATTGACAGTGGAAAATGATTGGAGGAAGGAGTGGGATGCCAAGCCCTTGTGCTAATTAGCTCAAATCGGTGTCAAATGTCACACAGTCTAGAAAAATAGCCTTACGTCAGCCGGACTGAATTAAAACTCACTCATATGAGCACACAGAGCTGTAACTAGGATCAAAATTTCAGTGAGGTCCACATCGCAGATGTGTCACAGTTAATATATCACAAAGCCACGCGCGTCAGTTTCATTGTATTGAGTTAAAACCCGTTGTAAACCTGTTACCAGCTGATTTATGAATTACATACTACACCATTAATACAATCATTCGTAACAAGCTTTATCATGCTACTAGTACGTTGTTACTATAGAGTAACGTTACACAATATAACAACGTAAAATTGCGTAATATTAAGTGCTTATTTATAATGAACTTAGGAGCTTGTAGCCTAACCCAATTAGCTAACATTACCGCAACTAACAGTCTGATTTGGCAAGCAGCTTTACAAATATTTACATGCGTTTAGAGGCAGGACACAAGTGCGTAATCACAGATTATTGTTATTGTTTATTCTGGATAATCCATAAAACAGATGAATGCTATGGGGAAACGAACTAATGACAACACAGGGGCGGAGAAGTGATCAGGAAGTGAGAACAAAACAATCGTCACGATAAGAATCTGAGAAAGAGGGAAGCGTGCTGTGTGCTGAGGGGATTCGTGACACTAGTGGTCTAATTATAAAAAAAAGCAAACAAACTGCCAATTGGCGTCATTCGTTCATCGTTTCTCACATATACTGACCCATTTATATAGTCTAGCTATGTTAGCTGTTTTCTTATAATATCTGCGTTATAATTAGAAGTTAAAGTCTGATAGCTAAATATAGCTGCTGATAAAGTCTATGACCAAACCTGCAGTGTCCTCCTCAGCCGCTCCAAGGTCAGTTGGGATTAGAGATGGCACAATACAGCTTTTTTTCCCCCCTGATACAAAGACCGATACTGAAACCTTCAGTATCATCCAATATCTGATACCATCCAATAGTGTTTTCTTTAAAAACTATTAAGCTTAAAAATGACTGTAACTGAAGCATCTAAAAAAAATATGACTTGTACAAAACTCAAAACAAAAATCACTTACATGACAAATATAATAAAGTATAAATATCATAAAAATCAATCCTAACAAACAAAACAATTAAGTCATCACTGCTAATGATGATTAGATCTTGGAATGCAAGCTGCTACCATGTTATCAGTGTGTCACTGTTTCCATACTGAATTTATATCATAGATAGGCTACTTGGTAAAGTGGTAAAGAAAAAAAAAACCCTTCCAAAACTATAACTAGTTATAGGCGAGTACACACACACAAGCATTTTCTGACTAGCATGATACATCTTTACTGGTGTCGGCTCTGTATTCTGTATTTAAGTTCATGTTGAATACCTGCAAATGTAATTTCATGATTTGGCACCAAATTGTGGCTCGTTGTTTATATGACGAGGCTTATGTCATTTTATTTTAATTATTATTACTTCTTAGAGATGAGAAATTAAAATCTGAAAAAAACGAGCGTAGACATGAAGTGACTGATCTCGTTTGGGTTAATTGGTGTAATTATATTGTGCTTATTAGTAAATTAACTAAAGATCATGAGATTTGGCTTCATGCAATCATTAGCATAAAAGTCAGCAAGTCTAATCTCAAAAGTGCAACAAGAGAATGTAAAAAACTGTCTGGTGCTGACTGAAAGACAGGTGGATCTTTGAAAAGCAGAAATAATAACGTGTGAATGTGAGCGTAGCCCAGTTGAACAACTCAGGTTTTAACAGAGTGTTTTTTGTTTTTTTTTAATCTTATGAGCGAAATGTACCAAGCCACGCTTCATTATGCATCACACTTTTTTTTTTCCAAATAACATCACCCTGTCATGAAAACTGCTTACACTAATATTTTCTCTGCGTTAAATATTAAACATAATTTTGTCTGAACGTGATTTTTTTTTCTCCGTTGTGATTGTTTTGACTCTCTTTCAGAACCACGGAGAGCTCCATCGCTGACGCATCAAACCCACTTTCCCTTTACAGAACTCAAAATCAGGATGTGTGTGTTCCTTTTGAAGAAATGTAAATTGATGTCTAGATTTAGAAGCCAGAATGTGAGAATTAACCTCTGAATAAATGCATTTATAATTACCCATTTTGCTGGAGGATCTTATCCAAAGCGATTTGCAAGTGAAGAAGAGCTGAGAAGGATCTTGCTCAAGGCCCTTCTGGCAGTAGTATGGTCAATAACATCAAAACATAGCCACTACTGCCCCTCTTTAAAGAAATGTCCAAGAACAAAATCATCCTCCCTGAACCTTTAACACAGTAATTCTGTGGTGTGTATGATTTTTTTTTTTTTAAAGAATAATTTTCTTACAGTGGTAGAAATCACAACCCTCTATTATCAGTTACTGAGTGCTTATAGATATTAGCCAGGACGTTTGAGGTCCAAACCTCAAGATTATGTTCATAAAATAAATCTGTGCTGGGTTCTTATTTTACAGTTCAAAACCCAGAGTCTGAGGACCTCTGCTTTAACAGATCTTAATAAAGGCATCTTAATAAAACATGGTTATCAGACATGTCAAGGTAAGTGTCACTGTGGCTAAACAGTCTGTGTGGTCTTGTTGATCCTGAGATAACGTGAGACATTTCTGATTAAAGTCTCAAACTGCGAGTGCTGCTTCAACACTCATCCCAAAGCCACCAACAGGAGAACGGCGTAGGGCGACACAGAACTCACCGGACTGCTCCATATATGGTAGCAACAATGGAGAACCATAAATGAAATATGCTAAGGGACAGTAAAATATCTCCTTATTACCTCAAGCTCTCTTTGAAGAATTTATGCATGGCCATTTTAAACACAAGAGAATCTACGGATAACACTGATTGATGATGAAAACCGAATATCACAGATCTACCGTAACAGGATCTTTATCATACATCATGTAACTGACATGGAGAACATACGTTATCATACATTTTACTGGGATCTCATACAGAGTGACTAGCAATAACTTTAACTCACACAGCCTAAAAAAGGTCCTTAGGTTCAGGACCATGGACAACACCACTGCACAGGAACAAGGACAGCTCCTCTGAAACCACAGAGTCTTTGACACTGGAGACTCCTTCCATAAATGTTAAATAAAATGTCTTCTTACGAAAAACCTAACCATATCAACATTTACACTCTTTTTTTATTCACTGGATAAAGTGGAGCTTCCACAAGTCCCTGTGTAGGTTCTCACTATCGAAACAGCAACATTTAATATAAACCTATGATTTGTAGCCTCGCTACTGTCAAAGCTGCTGTTAAAGAAAATTAATCAACACCTTCTGACCAATCAGAATCCAGAATTGAACACAGCCATGGTATAAATGGTAATGTTGTTCATTATGGTCCTGATGCTAGCATTTGTTGAGTGACAACATTTTGAATGCCAACAGTTTATTTATTTATTTTTTTTGGAATCAGTGAAAAACCCACCCCATTACTCTCAGCCTCTAGCAGTTTACCCTCTCTGAGCATTCACAGATGGCCAAAAATTTTGCATTTATTCCAGCATGCTTTGCCAGGATAAGCCGATTTTTTTTTCCCAGCACATGTATGATAAACACTAAGAACAGCGACAAGCAACAACCAATATGAGTAGAACAAGAACTTCGGCGATCAAGCTGGAGGCTACTCGGCACTCTCTGTGGAGCAGGAGATGGAAGGAAAGCTAATCAAACTTTGGCAAGAACACAAATGCTTGTTCTTTTTCATGTAAAATTGGAATATTATCACAAATAAAAACAAATAAAAGCAGAACCCCTTGGTTTCTAGTGATGATATTGAAAATTACTTCCCTCCAGCTCTCTTTGCAGAACAGACCATCCTTACTGTCCTCAGCTCCCCCCAAAAAATCTCATCCATATAACCAACTTTGAGTTCCTCCCTTTCTCGTGCACATGTCCAAATGAGTGAGTTCCACAAACTCGGCACATTTTAGCAGTCGTACACAGTTCTTATGTGTGCGTCTTGGTCGCGTTTAGCTGTCATCAAAATCCCAAACCATTACAGGCGTATAAGGTAAGATTTTTGAATTACAGAAGGAGAAAATTACATTATTATTTTTTATTAATTTGGCAGTCCTAGTCAAGAAGTAATGCTTCCTGGGTAAGTTCTGCTTTGCCTTTAAGCCTTTAATAAGATCATTCAACAAGCTTCACTTGAACTGACTTGAAACGTGCCTAATGGTTAAGATTCTACTATGTATAGTAATAAGCCAGGACTTGGTGTATGATGAAGCAGTGTTACTGCTAAGACCCAACATTCCTGTAACAGCACACCCCAAAGTGTTTTAATATTTCTTATACCACAGTAACAATATTTTATTAATTTAACAACAATGTGTCAAACTTTTTATCCATTTGTAGTTATGTTTAATGTTTGTGAAACAAGTTAGCTCCAGGGTTATAACAATTGTATACAGTGGTTCCTTCACCAGCTTTTCTTTTTTCTTAGACAAAAAAAAACCAAACAATAAACAAACAAAATGTAGCTTAACACCACCAAGAAACCGCAAAGTGTAAACTCCACTGTCTGTTACAAAGTGCTGACACTGGAGACTCCTTCCATAAGTGATAAACAAACATCTCCTTACAGAAAACTTACGCATATTAATATAAGTCTCTGTGAATGATCTGTTACTATAGAAATGCTACCATATTAGAACAAGCGCATTAATAATAATAATAATAATAATAATAATAATAACTGTCAGAGTTGCTGTTAGAGAAAATTAATCACCATCTTCTGACCAATCAGAATCTAGAATTTAACAGTTAAAGGGAAGCATTTTATCTGCTTATAATATGAGCAGATCAGAAAACCTGACAAGTAGATAAGAAACTGGATGCATGAACAGAAGGCAACGATGTGGGATTGATTTGTTAAATATGGAATAAGTAGAGCATTATCTGTTCAAAGGAAACGGTACAGGAAGCTCGATCTACAAATTCCAGCTGTGTTTTAACCGTCTGGTGGGTGTCAGTTTTGCTGAGGATGCCACGTCTGCCAATACAACACCCCCCGCCTTCACGTGCAGCACAAATGAGCAGCAGTTAGAGAAGCCTTCGCTAACGCTATTAGGGGGTCTAATGAGTTTTAATTGGGAGGAGATCTTAACTCAGAGTCCTAATTGCATCTGATTAAAGACAATATTAGTTTTACTGCGGGTAAATTGGCTAGGAAGGGGAAGGTTTTAGTGGGATCGATGCTCTCCTAGTGGAAATATTCTAAAGTCCTTAAGCACAAAAACATCACATATGAAAAGGGGGAGAGAGAGGGAGGAAAGATGGAGGAATTAAGAGTGAAATGAGACAAGAGTGGGAAATCGAGGCATATGTGTAATTGGGTTGTTTGAAATGTGAAATTTCCCTAAACTACGGTGGTAATGCTCAATATTCGCTATTGCAACACCGGGTAAGCGCAGAAACTGGAGAAAAAAAAAAAAAGGCCCCAAATTGACTATTAAAAAATTTGAAAGCTGAAATCACTGAGGTGCTCACTAGAGTAAGATATCTCTCAGTTCACACTTAACGCTGTTCGTCAAACATGCTCCATCAACTGGCGTACAGAAATTTAGAAAATAGCTGCACATAATCGGCCAATTATTTCAACGCTCCCTATCAGTCAGATCCGGAGCCTGTCATTACTGTAATATCCCTGCACTGAGTTTGCTTCATGCATTTGTACAGATTAATCAGCTTTTTTTCACAGTTCATACAAAGCTATTATATGAGCGAACAACGTGATAGAAACCCAGCACACAAATCCTTAAAGCAAAAACAGAGGAGGAAATAATGTGTTGGGCTTTAAACGCACGGTATCTTAAGGTCTAAGAATTATGTCCATAAACCCACACACACACACACACACACACACACACACACACACACACACACATGCAGGTCTTGCATCAATTTTGTGTTCTCTTTCGAGATCCAGAGAAACTTGCTGTGGTAATTTAAAGCCAGACACCAGAGACCGTGGTAAATTATGCTTATATTAGAGCGTGGTGTCGGGCTTTTAGAAACCGGTGCAGTTCCTTAATTGCCGTTCTCACCTGACCAATTGCAGATTGCACTTCCCCTCCCCTCAAAACAATCTCTTCTCCCCACAATATGAGGACATAATGAGCTATGAGGTGTCCCTCACAGCTCACACCGCTAGCCTGGAATGGATTTTTGCTAATATGCCAATTAGTCACAAGCTACAATTAGTGAAGAAGGGAAGAAATGAAGACACGAGCCCGTCCCCCCCAAAAGCCCACATCCATAAGCCTTAACTCTCCGACCATCATCACGCCATTACCACACTTTTCCTTCTGTTCAGCTTGCCTTGATGAGGCTTCGTCCCACCTGCACAGCGCATAATAAGAAAAAAATAAAACCATCATCTAGCCCAGTGTGTGTGTGTGTGTGTGTGTGTGTGTGTGCGCGCGTATCTGTCTGCAAATATGTCTACGTTCGCAACTTGGTGTCTATTTGTTCAGTTGATCTGGGACCGGCTACTCCTCAGCCAGGCGAATATGGAGTATCGGGTGGTGTAAAAACCCAAGAGAGCCAAAATTGGTTTTAAAGATACAAGCTAAAACGCAGTACTGGTGCAAATCTGCCATGACTGGAATGTCTGATCCTTGCCTCCTGACCTTCCTCCGTCCCTCCATCTCTCTGTGCATCCGTCTGCCCCGTGGCCCCTCGCCACTAAAGGAACCTGACAAGCGGAGTCAATCTGCATAAACACAGAGGACTAAGTGGTGCTGTCACATCTGCTGGAAGGTGGTCAGCTTTGGTGTCTCATCAAGATTTAGTCAGTATGTGTGTGTGTGTATCCCAGTGTGTGTGTGTGTGTGTGTGTGTGTGTGTGTGTGTGTGTATTAAATTCAGTCTGATCTTGTATCTCACCTGCAGCTACCGAGTGAATTTCAAGGTGTTTCTCTGAAAGCAAAACAAGTCAATTCGAAAATAACAAGCAGACATTCCACTTAGATTTAGAAGGCAGGGAATNACGTAGTATATACAGGAAGTATCTCCCACATCATTGGCACCCATACAGTAAGTATAATGTAGTATATACAGGAAGTATCTCCCACATCATTGGCACCCATACAATAAGTATAACGTAGTATATACAGGAAGTATCTCCCACATCATTGGCACCCATACAATAAGTATAACATAGTATATACAGGAAGTATCTCCCACATCATTGGCACCCAGACAGTAAGTATTATGTGGTATATACAGGAAGTATCTCCCACATCATTGGCACCCAGACAGTAAGTATTATGTGGTATATACAGGAAGTATCTCCCACATCATTGGCACCCATATAAGAATGCTGCCTTCAAGTCCTTCTCAGATATTTGTGATGCTGTGACTGATTACATGCATTTATCTAAATTATTTAGCTGAAGGCAGCTCATTGGACCTGAGGCTAGCTACAGGACTTAAGATGTTCGCGAAGCTCAGAAAAGGGATTAAATTGTGTGTATGTGTGTTTGTGTAAAAGTGCATTACATCATCATCCATATAACATTCTAACACTAAAGAATGTTTCTACATTCGAGTCGAGTGTCTCGTGAAGTTGGTGTTCATTTTAATGTCAGTTAAAAACAGATTTTTTTTTCATGACATGCTCTTTAGTTGTGAATTGTATTCGGCATGCAGCTTGAGGGGGTTTTCTGTCAGCTTGATTTATTAAATCGAATACTTAAGTTGATTGCACAAAGATTACATTAGAAGTGATTTACATTTCTATCAAATTATAGTACAGATGCTCAGCTCCACATGTGTATAATAGAAGTCGAAGCGCAGGTGATAAACGTTTATGCGAAACATAGATTTCTGAAGCTTTAAATCTGTGTAAATGATCCTTAAGGAAATAAGACTAGTTTTTCAAAGAGAAGAATTTGTGACTGTGTTTTTCCAGAGTAGCTGTGTGTCTCCAAAAGCATAAGGATACAAAAAAAAAAAAACATTTAGAAAAGTGTAAAGTAACTGGAGCTACTTTTTAGCGCCTGTGTTGGAAAGTAACCACCGCTTTTCAGCCCCAGACTCAGCCAGACAAGTGACTTTCTTTTCTGTTTATTCTGGAAGACTTTTTTTTTTTTAAATGCACAAGTGTTCCCCTTTCTGTGAGGAGACGTTTATTTAATATTTATGGAAGGAGTCTCCAGTGTCAGCACTTTGTAACACTCAAAGGTAGAGTTTTCTGTAACTGAGTTTTCTGAGTTTACGCTTGGTGGTTTCTCAGTAACATGGCGAGCTGCGTTTTCTTTTCCTTAAAGAATTTCAATAGAAAGAGAGGAAAAAGAAAGGCTGGTATAAAGATCATTGTTTATAGCTGCTATAACATAAGTGAGAATAGGAACAATACTCGTCAAAATGCCGTGGCATAAGAGGAGTAAAACACTTCGGGCTGTGCTGTTGTATAGCGATAAAATTCGGGGTGGTAACAGTAACGTTGCTTCATCTCACCACCCTGTTGTTGATTATTTTCCTATAACCGCATGACACAGTGTTTCAATCCTTTTAACATTTTAAAGATAAAAATTCCAGCTCATAATTATGTTTGTGTTATATAGTCACACATTTATCATCTGATTTCAACATCTGCCCTTAGAGCTCCATTATAGGTGAATTTGGAGTGAACAGTTTTAATGTTTTTATCCTAATACAGGAAAATTCTTGTCTATTGTAATCACACACACACACACACACACACACACACACACACACACACACACACCAAATACAGTCGATAGAGATTAGGTTGAATGATGTTGGAGTGTTCCTTTAAAGGCTACAGTGATACTGGGTGTAAATGACACTGAGCCTCATGTTGCATCTCTCGCTAATTGACTATTTATTCATTTCACTTTCATTTGTGTGCAGTTCCCTTTTTTTTTTTTAAAGCACGGTGTATGTCTCAAGGTGTAGGTGCTAATGAGTGTGTACCTGAGTTTGTGTCGAGAGAAACCGAGTTTCCTGCCTCTGCTGTTGTGAAATTGAGATGTAGCCTGAACCGAGAGATTGCGACTAATTAAGCAAAATAATTGATTCAATTTAGCAGAAGGAAGGGGTGGGGGCAGGGTGGGGGTGGTGGGGGTGGGGGGATGTTGCGAGTAAAAAGTGAAAGATGCTCTTTAGGGCCCTGTGGCACATATCGAACATGTCACTATGCCTGTTTATTTATCCGTTCATTTATCCATGCCTCCCTCTCCCTCCCTCTCTCTCTCTCTCCCTCTCTCTCTCTGGCTTGCTCACTCTTTTATGGTTTTTATCTCTCTCATTGCTAATGGATACCCCCCCCCCCCTTCTCTCTTGTCTGGCTAATCAAAAATCAATTAAAAACACCTAGACGCCAAGCCTCGAGAGTCTTGAGAGAGAGGGATGGAAACGCTTCCCGCACTCTCTTTCTCACTCTTTCTCTGTCTCTCACTTTCTCTCTCTTTTTCTGTCTCTCTCTCTCTCCTTCTCAGTTCAGTTCAATTCAGGCTGCTTTTATTAGTGGGACAAATAATGGCACATTAGTATTTATTTTCTTTAAAGCTTGGGTTACAAAGTTTGGGAATATTAAAGTGCGATAAAAAAGGGAATTGAACACGGTCATAGAGGCTGTAAAATGAAAACTGCCGTGATTGTAAATCCATTAAACACTAGTACTCGCAGTGGTGTGAGTCGAGGAAGAGAAAAAAAAAATAACTGGGTTTGGACTAGCCTTATAGAATCGTCACACAAACCTGACATAAATTTTACTTTTATTTTATTTTATTTTATTTCATTTTTTAGGTGCATTACATTTTGCACCCCTGTGATGATGTTTTCAATGAATTATATATTTTTTAACTGTCCATGTCCATTTCGTTTATTTACACTCTAATTATCCACATCTTGTGCTTCTGCTTTATTTTCCATGTGATTTTTTTCCCAATAAATGTATTTTTACGTTATTTTTCCTGTGTTTACATGAGTTCACATGTGCAATGTTAAGGTAAAAAATGGTGAAATGCACGTATTACTCACATAGTCACATGCAAAATGTATGCGATTTTTCTGTAAAACATTATCAAACATCAGTGTGTGTGTGTGTGTGTGCACATGTGTGTGCATTTAATCGTGCATGATGCAATTCTTATCTGGAGTACTGAGTATTTTGAGG
>CM074967.1:2346440-2352477 GCA_037577455.1 Pangasius macronema | reverse complement strand
TATGGAGGTAATAAATGAGGAGATGAAGCTAGTGGGGGCAAGTGTTGAGGATGCAGAAGATAGGGATAGGTGGAGAGCGATGATTCGCTGTGGAGACCCCTGAAGGGATAAGCCCAAAGAAGAAGAAGAAGAAGAAGATGGAGCGTCGTCCATACAAGTCCCATACAATGTGCAAGCTGTTATTGCTGTTAAAGTAAATTGATCAACACCTTCTGACCAATCAGTTTTGAGAATTCAACAGCGCAGTGGTATAAAAATACAGACATCTGTCTCTGTTTGCTTCCTTTAATTTTAAATCTGTATAGACAGCCAGGTTTAAAACAGCTTTCAATTCTGGATTTACAGAAACCTACGTTACGCTGTGTGCTGGACCTGAGTATATCTTACTTGCTGTGGTGTTTATTTTTGGCAAATCCAAAAAGCCAGAGTCCATAACAGAGTTCAGGGAGGCAGAGTGAAACAAGGCTCATCCATAATCAGTGTCTGAGGGAAAAAAAACAGCAAACATGATGAGCACAAAAACACAGGCGTGTGGGGAAAACAAGCCCAGCTTATACCTGAAGGCAAAAAGCATGCACAAGTCAAAAGTCAGGGAAACACAACAAGTAAGGAATAAACCACTTGGTGTCATGCTCCCATGGGAAAATAATCAGTGACAGGGTGGTGCGATGAAGAGGTCTTACTATTACCAGCCTAACGTTCATTATTTTCCTACAACAGCATGTCAAAGTGTTGTATTCCTCTTATACCACAGCAAATCGCAATTTTGTTTATTAATGAAAGGTTGACACATCATAGTTTTTATCTGTTTATAGTTACATCTATTGTTGTGGACCAACCGCAAAACAAGTTAGCTCCTGTTATCGCTAAAGCTATAAACAATTGTTTCTCTCACTTTTGAAGACAAAAAAGATGAAGATGTCCTGAAGATGTCGTAAAAGTTACAGCTTTACAAAGCACTGACGCTGGAGACTCATTCCATAAACGTTAAATAAATGTCTCCTTGCAAAAATGTCACTATATCAGTGATTGCACGTGGGTTTTAACCCTTAGATTATAAGACTGTTATAGAGAATTAATCAACACCTTCTGACCAATCAGAATTGAGCACTGTGGTAAAACATATATCAGGAATTTGTTATAATCTGTTATAATTTCTAAGCTATATGTGTATATTTATATAAACAGATCCTAGGAATAAATATTCCGAGTGGGATCGCTAGTTGAAGGATGCCAAAACACTGTGACCGTCATCCTCGGAGCGAGCATTTCTCAAGCTGCATAATCTCCTAAAAATTTTGAGAGATATCGAGTATTTTAGTGAATAGAGAAGCAGCTCCAGATGGAAAGCGGAGATTTCCGGGGCAGAGTGTACTGAACTGCGGAGAGGCATCCTTTCCACACTTCTATTTCTGTATTCCTGTGTTGCTGGTCTGGACAACACAACATGATGTAGTAGTGGAGAAAGTCTGTGAAGCTCTATCAGCTCTCAAGCCACTGCTACTTCCAGCTTCAATTTCTCTCTCGCCAGTCTGAATCCTGAGCTTCATCTTCGGGCGCTAATCAGGTGTAGTGGGAAATCAGTCGCGGTTGCCTTATGGCGGCGCTCGTTGCCACGGGCATGATGAGGTGCACATCAGTCACGCTGGATTGGATGCATTGCTAGTGGAGGTTTTCACAGTATCGTCTGGATTGGTGCGTCTCAGAGCGATCGTTATCAATCAGTATGGCTCGTGTTACCATTACTGCCCAGACCTTACGCTCCAGGTCCTCTCTGTAACTTTTTTTTTTTTTCTAATTTAACTATTTGTATTGAAGAACTGAGTAAGAATATTGGTTGTGTGTGATCAGGTGGATCACATTCTATTCTTCTATTCTGTGTAGTCCTACATTTATAACCTAGTCTACTTATGGAAAAACCATGAGTCTTAAACAGTTTAAGTTTACAATAGGAAATGAGCTCTCCCTTTGATCACCATCATCCACATCAGACTCTGTCTCAACACTAAAAACTCACTCATGGAGTTACAACACCAGCTTCTTCAGTGTCTTGGTTCACGCTAAAGGCTGAATGTTTGATTTTAACTACGTGTACACATATGCAAGATGGCTGCTGTGCATATCCTACGGTCGTCTGGAACATCACTTGCGCACATCCGCAGAAATTAATACTTTAGTCACGTGTGACGTATACAGCGACCTTAACGTCAATGGGTCACCTGACGATCTCGCTCCACACCACCAGAGGTCCCCATCACCTGAGTGCTAACCGATTTTCAGGTTAGCAAGCTCAGCTGATTCCCATCACTTCCTCATTCTGAGGAAACACTGCACAAACAATAGTTTCCAGTTACGTCTTGCCTTCTTTTTCGCCTGCGATTCTGTGCCCTTTCGTATTTTCTCTTGGATATTCTGCTATTTCGAATCGTATGTTTTCTGTTCTCGTCTGTTTACTGGTAGTTTGCCTTCAACTATGATGTCTGGTGTGACGTTTAGTTCAATAAGCTCCAAACTTTTACCATACACTCTCGTTACGTCAGTGAACGTCTTTATACTGTGCCTTTGTTATAGTAGCTCCTTACACTTAAAGTAGAGCCACTATATAGTATTACTGGCAAAATAGTACATTTTTTTGACTGTTTTCTTAGGTTGTCATTTTCAACCTCTGTAAGTTGGAGCTACAGAGTTTGGGGGAAAAAAAGGGCGCCTCCATGTTCTTCTTAGCAACAAGCCAGCCAGCTAAATGTGATGACTGATGCATACTTACATCCTTGAGTTATGAGTCGGAGTTATGAGCTACGGGTTTTAGTTGAATGTAGTATTAAATTCAGACGCAGCCACAAAACCCCCGTGGGTATTCCCAGGCCGCCACACTTATCAGCAGAAATGTCTGACTTGTGCTTGTTATTTTTCATTTAGTAGTGTGTAGTGTTTTTGCACCATGAGTGCGCCATGGTCAGAGAGTCCGGATCTCTCTCTTATACTGCGTTTCGTCACCCAGTATAATCATACGGGGGGAAAGAAAAAAACCCTGTAATATACTGTATATAGATCGGAAAGAAGAAGAACGCTGAAATCATTCTGCTTGAGGTTGCAACAGTACACCACTCCGCTCCTTCGAAACCCTCAAACGCTCTGCAGTCGATACCGAAAGATATAAAATACTGGTTTTAGGAAGATTTATGGCTATTTCTTTTCACTCCGAAGACATACGGCGAGGAAATCGAGCCCGAATATAGACTCAGTGTTTCAGTGCCGCGGGGCAGTATTGACCATCGCCGTAATATATCTTTTATTATTATTGCTTTATTATTTATTACCATCATTTCTTGTATTAACGGGATGAAAAACAAATCACGACCGAAGAATGAAAATCAATTCCAACTACTACAGCAGTTATCACAGAATAAAACACAATACAATAAGCTCAATAAGCTGATTAGGAAAGAGAAACCCCAGGGTTTATTCTAGACTCACCAGAGGCAAAGTACAGCGTGGGTTAGGGTTAGGTTCAGAGATTCATTCACGAAAAGACGTTTTCCTGGAGATCCTAAAGAACTCTGGAAATTTACACTCCTCCAAGCGAAGCGTGCCACCACATCCACAAACTCTCCAGATGAACATCACGACAGTGTCTGTAAAGCAGTGGTCAATATGTGATGTGACATTAACTGTATAAAATCCAATAGGTTAAGGAAGAAAAAAAATAAGGGAAAATAAAATCTGTCTTATTATGGAAAAAAAAGTTCATAGTGAGTGTGGAATAACTGCTAAAATAAACAAAAAAGCCACTAGAGAGACTGGGAGCGTAGTCGAGATGTCGCAGTAGATATTATTTTTAATATTCTTGTCTTTAATATTTTAATATTTCTCCAGATTTCAATATATTTTGTTCCAGATTCTAATATTTCTTTTCCAGATATCAAAACACTCGGGCTAAAATTTAATCATTTGTGTTCCAGGTTTTAATAATTTTTATTCTAGACTTTAAAATTTTTTTCCACAAAATTTTAAATAATTTTTGCTCCACATTTTAATAAGATTTGGTCCAGGTTTTAATAAATTTTGTATTTTTTTTTTTATTATTTTTTTTAATTTTTGTTCCATATTTGAATAATTTTTCTTGCTGATTTTAATACTTTCCGTTCCAGGAAAAAAATATATATATTTGTTCTAGATTTTGATAACTTTTATTACTTTTTTATGAGTTAAAGTATGACATACTTTTTATCCATTTATAGTTGCATTTAATTGTATTAGTTTTATGAAATAAGTTAGTTCCTGTCATCACTTACACTATAGCAGCAATAGTCTCTCTTTTTAAGCTAATAAGACAAAATAATGCAGCGTGGAGTCTCCTGACACTGGAGACTCCTTCCATAAATATTAAACAAACATCTCCTTACAGAAAACTCCACCATATCCTCAATTACATACATTTTCTGAACAGTTTAAGTGGAGTGTCTGCCGTACAAAACCCGCGAACGAGCCGTTACTATAGAAACAGTAACGTATCAGAAAGAGCGCGTTAATATAAACCTGTGATTTGGAGCTGCGCTACTGTCAGAGCTGCTGTTATAGATGATTAATCAGCTCCTTCTGACCAATCGGAAGCCAGAATTCGACAGCATTAAATATTACTTTCAAATTGAGGATGCCTGTGGACACACTGACCTACAACAGGACTCAAAAATAACACTTTTGTCTCAGTATTGAAACCCTGAGAAGTAGCTGGTTGGCTTTGGCCCATTTAAAAGGCGCTAAATGTGGCTGTTTACAGTTGCACCACGTTTGGCTCTGACTACACCTGCTGTTGCCAAAAAACAGGCCTAGATTGAAGCCTCGAATCATTTGCCACGAGTTCTGCGTGATAAAGTCTTTTTAGTTGACTTGTGAGCGGTGAAGTGTGTGAGCCTGTCCTTCAAGCGATTCAGTTCTTCACACAGTTTTCCTCTTGAATCTTGAATCCAACAAGCCCTGAAAAAGAGAGAGAGAGAGAGAGAGAGAGGGAAAAAGTCACACCAAGCATTACCGTAGTAAGACATCCTGTCTCTCTCTCTCTCTCTCGCTCTCTCTCTCTCTCTCTCTCTCTCTCTCTTTCAATCGACGGATGACTTTCCTTCAGGAAATGACTTTGCTTGCAATTCAGCCGTCCTAATCATAGCCCCATCATGTGCCATTTTAAATAACTGTGTTTTTATATAAACTATTTTCCTGCTGAACCGCCAAGGAAAGGCGGAGGATCACATCAGTCGGGCGAGCACTCACGAAATTATAATCACCCTCCATTTATAAGTCCAAATGAGTAAAATCTCACCACCCGTCAATTCATCAAGGGGCACTTTTCCCTCACTTGGGCTCATCTTTGCCTTTTCCATCATCACGGCGCGTCGTAGCAAGCAGTTGTAGCTTCTCCCTCAACGCCTCTCCTGGCCTTCTTCAATCTCCAGTGCCAAAAAAATAAAAAATTCATCCACTTTGAATTATGAGTTGCTGGTATAATGAAAAAAGGGCTTTCAGTATTTATCCAAGAACACTTATCTGAGCATCGAGATTGATGGAGGAAGGGAAAAAAAAAATCACGAAGAGGAAAGGAAGACTGTGAAATAGCAGCGCTGTTTTATGTTTTTGTTATCCAATTGGATTGCACTTTAAAAGGCAGTTTTTTTTTGTTACTGGCTGCCAGCAGCGATGTGACAGTTTGGTGTGTGTTCAGAGCTAAATGCCGCCATGCCATCATGATGCAGCTTCCTTGTTAGTGTGGATGCTTCATTAGCTCCAATCGGCTGAGTGAAAGAGCCTCTCATTAGAGACGGGGAGGATGTCTGAGCCGAGCCGAGCCGAGCAACGTTCAGCGCACAGGTCCGCTTTTCACACCTCGGCCACGAGGAGAAGCAAAATGGATGCACATGCTCACATTGTACACCTACGCACCTGCTCTCTCTCTCTTTCTCTCTCTCTCTCACACACACACACACACACACACACACACACACACACACACACACACACACACACAGGAATTCGTCTCTCAGCA
>CM074967.1:2307667-2330859 GCA_037577455.1 Pangasius macronema | reverse complement strand
TCATCCCAAAGGTGTTCTATCGGGTTCAGGTCAGGACTCTGTGCAGGCCAGTCAAGTTCATCCACACCAGACTTTGTGCACTGGTGCACAGTCATGTTGGAAGAGGAAGGGGCCTACTCCAAACTGTTCCCACAAGGTTGGGAGCATGGAATTGTCCAAAATGTTTTGGTATCCTGAAGAAGTTCCTTTCACTGGAACTAAGGGGCCAAGTCCAACTCCTGAAAAACAACCCCACACCATAATTCCTCCTCCACCANAATGCAGTCCGAAATGTACCGTTCTCCTGGCAACCTCCAAACCCAGACTCGTCCATCAGATTGCCAGATGGAAAAGCATGATTCATCACTCCAGAGAACGCGTCTCCACTGCTCTAGAGTCCAGTGGCGGCGCTTTACACCACTGCATCTGATGCTTTGCATTGCACTTGGTGATGTGTGGCTTGGATGCAGCTGCTCGGCCACAGAAACCCATTCCATGAAGCTCTCTACGCACTGTTCTTGAGCTAATCTGAAGGCCACATGAAGTGTGGAGGTCTGTAGCTATTGACTCTGCAGAAAGTTGGTGACTTCTGCGCGCTGTGCGCCTCAGCATGCGCTGACCCCGCTCTGTGATTTTACGTGGCCTGCCATTTTGTGGCTGAGTTGCTGTTGTTCCCAATTGCTTCCACTTTGGTATAATACCACCAACAGTTCACCGTGGAATATTTAGTAGTGAGGAAATTTCACGAATGGACTTATTGCACAGGTGGCATCCTATCACGCTACCACGCTGGAATTCACTGAGCTCCTGAGAGCAACCCAATCTCTCACAAATGTTTGTAGAAGCAGCCTGCATGCCTAAGTGCTTGATTTTATACACCTGTGGCCATGGAAGTGATTGGAACATTTGAATTCAATGATTTGGAGGGGCGTCCCAAAACCTTTGGCAATATAGTGTATATAGATATTTTTTAATTTCTGGCAGTTTGCGAGCAGACCCTATGCAGAAAGGCCTTTGAGAATTGTGATGTGATATTTTTGACATATGGCTCATCTCTACTCCCCAGGCTCCAAGAGCACGGAAAGAGGACTCGGGTTACAGTGGAGCTTGTAAAAAACAAAAAAAGACTTTATTATCAGCCAAAACTGCAAGACAGTAGCATAGCTCGCTAGTCTACATTCACAGCATCCTTTAAAAGCTTCCCTCCAGAGTGTTTGGGACTAAATGACGTTTCTCTCTTACAGAAAAATATAAGAATATCAATTAAAAAAACAATACATTTATATTTCATGCATCGATGCAAAGCGTTCAAATCTTTCTATATAATGAATAACTTGCACTGCTGGAGGGGAGACAATATATTAATTCGATTCAGATCCCAAGGGAAGAGCAGAGACGAAATTGAAACCCATTGCATAATTTGGATTGAAGGCACCGAAATGCGTCAAATAAACTGTTGACAAAACAATATGAGTGTAAAATAAACTGTTGCCTTCATTCTGAAACTAGTAGAAAATTTATACTTGAGCATATGCATTTTCCCACCAGCACATTATTTGGGGCAGAACATCTGATTTTTGGTAAAATGGGTGATTGCTGCATACAGTCTGTGGCTAGCTATGCATAAGCCAGGCCTAACCAAGGAAACCATGGCAACAGGCAGTAAGGTCAATAAACAACCACTAGTAACTAATGCAGAACAACCAAAGGGCAAAAACTGCTGCCAGTTGGAAATCCATCCATTTTCCCATCCACTTTCCAAACAGCTTATCCCATACAGGGTCTCGGGGAGCCTGGAGCCTATCTCAGGGGACTCGGGGTTCAAGGCACAATCGCACACACACTCACACACACTCACACACACACTCATTCACACACTATGGACAATTTGGAAATGTACCTTTAGAAAACCCCCGAAGCACGAGAAGAACATGCAAACTCCATGCACACAGGGCAGAGGCGGCGAGGCTGAAATATCGATATAAAATCAATCAATAAGTAACAGATAAGATGTTAAAAAAATACACCTTTGCTGTAAGGTCTGAATTAATGCCGAGAAAAGAGGATCAGTGATATAGTGATAGATAAAGTCAGTAAATGTAAATATAATAAATGAAACACAGTAAACTATAAGACAAACAATACAGTAAACAAACTTCATAACATTACGGAAACCAAAGCCCTACTGCGCAATAGATTCCTGCCAGAAAATCACACTCTCGTTGCGTTAGTTCACTGAGATTTGTCCCAGACGCAGGCTGGACCATTCAGTTGGTCATTTAAAAAGGTGTGAAGAAATGATATTTTGGAGAGCAGTGATTTGCTGTTTTCATTACCGACCCTAAGGAACTGTCCCGGCTGTGAAGCATGGTGGTGGGAGCATCGCGGCTGTTCGCGCTGCCTCAGGAGCTTGCAGTCAATCACTGAAGGAACAATGACTAGAAATTGTATAAAAAAAAAGAGTTAACGAGTTATATAAGTTGGATACAACAGGAAACTAAAACTCAAGCAAATGAGCAAGAGGATGGTTAGAAAATCTAAATAAGAGTCTAGATGTTAGGCCAAGTGAGACATGACCTAAAGTGGGCTGTTTCACAGAAATCGTAGAAAAGGAAGAGTCAAACAAATTCCTCCTCACCACAGTGGGTGTTATTCTAGCTCCTCGGGCAGGTTTGGCCAATTTTGCATGCTTTTGATTTTGCTTATAAAAACGCTTTAATGTTTTAATGCTAATGTATAAAGGTGTGTGGTATATCTTTCTTTTTTCAGAACAACCAAGCCGATTCATCTAAACATACCGTTTGAACACAATGGACCCAAAAGCATGCAGCAAAAAAGGAAAATAAAATGTAGAAAATGATGATTATGATGTTTTTTTTGTTTTTTTTTAACCCTCTATTGCATGAATTATTTATTTATTTTTTATGGATTTTTATTACTCGAATTAGTTCAAGAAATAAAAAATATATTTCAAAATTTAAAAAAAAAATGGGGGGTAGTTTGTAAATTGTTGCCATATGGCAACAATGTGCAGTAAAGGGTTCAGTTTATGACCAAAAAATGACAAGGCTTATTCCAGTAAATGCAACTGCTGTCCCAACCAACCAATCGAATGAAGCATGAAATAATTTTTTACATCTTATATATTTAACTTACTGTATCTACATTTCTGCGTGGTCTATCAATGACAAAAAAAAAACCCACACACTTAAGTTTTGAGCCAGCACTTTCAGCAGTTAGCCATATTTCTTCAAATGGCGCCTTTTTTTTTTTGCAACATTATCATGAAAATAATATCATGACTTAATCACATGGACCCTGTGAGCGATCGGTATGTTTAACAAACGCGTGACGAGAACCGCTGTTTGTGTGCGTTTGTCTGTTAGAAAGTCTCGAACGAAACTCAAAATGCATTTGAAGAGCAATTAATACTGGTGTTTCCGAAGAGTTCACACACTTTTCATGCAAATGTAGATGAAATTTGAACCGTCTGTCGCTGTGCTGAGTGACTCGGTTATTAAAGGAATGAGGCGATTTGATTGGTTAATGCAGCAGCATGTCTCCGCCCCTTTGTACTACACAAGTGAGCAAACGTATGCCTTGATCAGTGAGAGTGTGTGAGAGAGACACTGTGAAAATGAGTACAGGTGTGTATGTAATATGTGTGTGTGTGTGTGTGTGTGTGTGTGTGTGTGTGTGTGTGTGTGTGTGAGTGCTGTGGTCAGGCGAGGTGTGCTATAGAGATAAATGTGCGGGGCAGGAGTGAGCGTGAGCTATCGCCCGTGAGATCGATACAGCCGGCCGCTGCCAAATGGGGGGTGTAATGATGGGTAATGATACGAGCCTGCAGAGAGAGTGTGTGTGTGTGAGAGAGTGTGTGTGGGTGAGTGTGTGTGTGTGTGTGTGTGTGAGTGTGTGTGTGTGCGGTGGGTTTGTTGTCCACACAGCGCCTGCACTTTCGTACTTTTCATTAATAGAGCTCATTCATCGCCCATCACGAAGATGGCTTAATACCCACCACCCCCGTAACAATCCATATATACACTCCATAACCTCCCTCTCTCTCTCTCTCTCTCTCTCTCTCTCTCATATCCTTCTTTCTTATTCAGCTCTCCTTTTCACTCTCTGTTACATCACCTGGTGCGTCTCTGTGTTCATCTGTTTGTTTTTCAGATTAACCTGTCAAATTCCCAAATGTCTGTGAGGAATACAAGGCCTCAACTTGGTGTAAACACACACACACACACACACACACACACACACACACACACACACACACTGACTTGGCATGTGTATGTATTTGTACATTTGTACATATGTATTTTTGTCTTTTTTTTTTTAATTTATTTTCCACATTCAGTACAAGTTGTTTTTTATTTTCATTTTTAACCTGCGGTTCACACGTTCGTATTTTTCCCACCACATGTGATTTTTCTCACGATTTATTTATTGTACACATTTTTTTTTTCCCCACACAAATAACACATACAGTGCAGTCCATGCTAATGTCTTACATGCGGGTCACGTCGCTTTTATCATCTGTCGTTGTGGTTTTATTTTTCCACATAACTCATTTCCTTTCACATGCGGAGTTTTTCCACATCACTCGTGTTTGTTGTCATTTTTTTCACATTAGGGTCGTACTGTATATTATTCACTTGACATCACACAGATGTGCAATTTCAGGGCTTTATATAGATGATGAAATGCTCTTGCTCATTGTTTCCCATGTGACCACACATCATTACTCCCATGTGAGTCCCATTTCGGCTCTTTTTTTTTATTTAGGTAAAAGCAGTAGATTTTGTAAAAAATAAATAAATAAATAAATAAAACAAAAAGCAATTTAACACATCAGGACCAGCTACAAGGTCAAAACTTGGTCCTCATAAAGAGTAAACACACACACACACACACACACACACACACACACACACACACACACACACACACACACACACACACACACACTCAGACATCCATCTGTGCACCCATTACAGTCCTCCTGATTCTTAAATAGTTACCACAGCAACACGAAGTGGCTGAGAATAACACGTTCTGCCGCGGCGCCTTGTGATTCACATTATCTTATATATATTTTCTTCTTGCTCTCCGCCACTCGAATAGTCTTTCCAGGTTTCTGTTTGCACAATGTGCCATTTTCATAACCGGCTGTTTGCAATCCGCTCACCTCTGAGCTGAAATAACGGCGTCTCGGCTACCTCAGAGCGGGCGGACACGCTGAGCACGCCGAGGTGAACCGTTCATTAAGCTGTAGTAGGTTCTACAGAGGACTTGAAGTGGAATTGTGGGTATGAGGGTCAGAGATCTGCTGTAGACATGGAAACACTAGTGTGTGTGTGTGTGTGTGGTGTGTGTGTGGTGTGTAATCGTGTGAGAAGCACAGCTAGCGTTAATGCTAGCGACCTTTCTAACACTTTAACGTGAGTTGTGTCTCTACACAAAACACACAAACAGCAGATATTTTACATCTCCTGCGTCATAAATGGACGCAAACAAATGATATAACATCTAAACACGTAAAGCACGTACAGCATTTCCACGTTCGTGTGCATTTAGCTAACGTTAGCTAGCTACAAGTTAGGTACAGGTCCTGTGATTAATGCTACGTAAGGAATAAAACACTGCGTGTCGTGCTGTGATAGACAAATAATCAACAGCGAGGTGGTGTGATGAAGCGGAGTCACTGCGATCACACTGAAAGATGATTAATTTCCTATAACGGCACGTCACGACGTGTTTTATTCCTCTTCTGCCACAGCAACGGTTGCCAACGGTTACAACTTTTATAAATGACATTGCTTAAAGAAAGTTTTTATCTCTTTATAGTTACATTCCCTGTTAATAGGCGCTATAAAAAAAAAAGTTGCTTCTTTACCAGCCTCTCTTTATTTTTCTCTTTTGAAGGTAATAAGACAAAGAAATTATATATTATATATATTATAGATATTATAATGGTGTCACGGCTGTAATATTTTGTCACGTAACGTCAGGTATTAAAGGTGTTATGTCAGCTTAATATCTAACAGTGTTATATAGTAAAGTATCACAACACACAGGAATACATTTGGGTTTTATACCTTTCTATACACTCTCAGCAGAAAGGAATAAACGCTGTAGAGACGCGCCGGTGCTGGATAAAGAACTCGTGCCGCATGGGTCTGACAGCCTGAGGTGGGACGATGGCATTACCTGAAGGTTAAGTGCTTTCTTTCACGTGAAAAAGCTCATAACAAGGGTCCATTTTCTGAAGTTTTCCATCCGGTATGAAAAGTCTGTTTGTGGAAATGGCCTGAAAATCACATCAGCTCTCAGACACAAGCTTCCCGACCTCCTAGTTTTGATTAAATGAGGTACTTTGGGGCAGCACTGTTCATTAATTCTGTTCGTGAAGTGTACAGCTTTGTAACCATTTCAGTATTCTCCTCCTCCTATTTATTTATTTATTTGTTTGTTTGTTTGTTTATTTATTTATTTATTCTTTCGGTATCTGGCTCCTGCTGTGCGTAAAGTGAAGTTAAGTCTGTGCCCTGTTAGTGCTGTGCGTATATCTGACTCCTCGGCAGTTCGTGCGCGTGTGTGTGTGTGTGTGTGTGTGTGTTCCTGAAGGCTGAACCGTTTCGAGCCTCTCCTCCTTGCACAAGCGCTTTGTTGTGAAGGAGCAGCTCTGGACGTGGACAGGCCGCCTGGTGAGCGCGCGCTGAGGTAAATGAGAAGGAAAGAGCGCTTAATGGGAATCGCTATTTTTTGCAGCTTTGATGTGCTCGGTGCGCACAAGCCAACGGCTTATAGAAAAACAAATTAGAGACGTCGGCTGCCTGGCGCAGACATTAAAAATATATTAGCGCAACAACTATTTGGAAAAGAGCGAGCGAAGAGGGAGGGAAGGAAGGAGGGAGGGAAGGAAGGAGGGAAGGAAGAGTGAAACAGAAGAAGAACAGAGACTTTTGTTTTGATGACTTTGCTATCGATAAAAATCTCTACAGCGAATGATCAAAGAGAGAAGAGCTGTAAAGCACAGGCTTCCCCTCGATTCCACTGAATCTGATACGATTCGATTCTTAAGCTAACGATTCGATATCTGACGATTCCACTGAATCTGATTCGATTCTTAAGCTAACGATTCGATATCTGACGATTCCACTGAATCTGATACGATTCGATTCTTAAACTAACGATTCGATATCTGACGATTCCACTGAATCTGATACGATTCGATATTTGACGATACTTGAAGATGAACCGAGATGAATGGAGATGATATGAAACACGACACTTTCCGAGCCTACAGTAAATCATCTTTGCTCAGAGTTTGGTGCAGGCCTGTTGTTAATTGTTAGTTCATGAATGATGACGTAGAGAAGGACTATTTTAAACGTTTGAGAGTTACAGTCAAATCACTTTGCTAATCATGATCGGTTTATGATTGCTGCCTTGAGCCATTTCAATCGCTGGTTTTTAAATCGATGCATCAATCCAACTCTTGTCTCGATTCACTCCTAACACTGACCGAATGTGGAGCATTTAACGATCGAGAGATGAGAGACAGACACACACTTTCTGTATTTGTATTCTGTTTGATGTAAAGTAAATAAAATAAATAAATCACACCAGAAAGTGTGCAACAATGTGTGCGCAAAATACACTCTTAGCACATCCACTTTAGCTGCCGATCTATTTCTGTAGGCAACATAACACAAAGTCGGGCTTTTCTTCCAAAGCTGTATTTTTAACTTTAAGCCACGCCTCCGATGTTACCATGGCAACCAACGTTGAGACACGAGCAACAACTACGCGCCGAGATCCGTACACAAGCCTCACCCTAAACCAGGACTCGCTTTGAGACGTGATTCCCCTATATCAACGCCATCACTCTTTCTTTAATCTCCTTTCGCATTAAAGTCATTAAGTGACATCATTTCATCTCTCCATTATCCGTAACCTTCAGGAGCGGTGGAGTGAAACCAGCGAAAAGCGGTGAGGGTTCATAAAACGGTACGTTTCAGCTCAGGACTTTGGACCTTCTTGAAATGTAAGGATCATTTCGTGTTAATTAGGTTCTCATCATCGTAGACTGGCTGGTTAGCTGACTAACTAGCTGCTCTGTGTGGGTTTAGCGGATTCGATCCGGAGACGTTTGATCTTTTTGCCGTTGTGAAATGGATTTCAGAGCAGCTCCAGAGCAATTTACTGACAACCGTGGGAGGAAAAAAAAGAGCAAATGTGTTACAGGTGGAAGAAATGAATTTGGATTCACTCACTTAATTTCCACTACACACACACACACACACACACACACACACACACACACACACACACACACTCAGACGCTCCACAAATAAATAAATAAAACGTGTGTAATCGCTGATATGAGGAAGTTTTCCGTAAGGAGACGTTTATGTAACATGTACGGAAGGAGTCTCCAGTGTCAGCGCTCTGTAACGGTCAGAGGTAAAGCTGTAACTTTACGTTTTCGGACGTCTTCAGGACAGAGTCCCCGCATGAGGACGTGCGTTTTTACTTTAAGAAAGCAGAGAGTGAATGCGACGTGCCTTTATAACTGGTTTAAGGAATGTGATTGGCCCAGAGAGGAGCCTAGCGAGGACGCGTTTGCACTGTTCCTACCTCAGGGAGTGAAATGTACCAGTTCTTCTGACATCGCGCAGTTTAAGGATGATGTCATCAAGCCAAAAAATATAATCCTCCTCTCTGTAACACTGCCACTGGATTCACATCATCCTGTAATATCGCTGTAACCATTTCAGTGAACACTACAACAGCACGAGACGGCTTTTTAAAAACACTTTTCCAATCCCAAAACCTCCAGTAGCAGCCGATAACCAATAGCCAGCTGATATATATATATATATTTATATTTTCTTTTCTTTAAAAGCTATTAAGTTTTAACATGATTTTTCGTAACTTAAAAAATACATAGATTTAAGAAGAGCTTGGACAGCGGGACTCGGGGTGATACGAGGTGAAAACACAGCACATAAAAACAGATGAGTAAACGGCAGAGAAAAAAAAAGCGTGTTATTTAGTATTGGGGGGAAAAAATGCTGAAATCATAAGCTAGCTAACAATATGGCTGGAGCGTCTGTGCGTGACCTCAGATCAAAGTCAGTAGATTTGGATTTCACTGCTGGGAAAACACACACACACACACAC
This sequence comes from Pangasius macronema, assembly GCA_037577455.1. Lineage (NCBI taxonomy): Eukaryota > Metazoa > Chordata > Actinopteri > Siluriformes > Pangasiidae > Pangasius > Pangasius macronema. Next base: position 2,321,688 of record CM074967.1, on the reverse strand, counting down.
ACACACACACACACACACACACACACACACACACACGCACAGACACACAAATGCACACGGTGCAAACGTGAGCATATGTCTAATGGAGTTAGTATTTAGGCCAGAATACATGCACGAACTTTACACACACACACACACACACACGGCTACACACTGCACAGAATGAGAGATAGGCTAGTTTATATCGTCTATCTTTCTTTTTCTTGTACTCTCTCTCTCTCTCTCTCTCTCTCTGAGACTTGGTTTAATATCCTCTGCTAGTTTTTCTGTCTCACTTTTACAATAAAATAGATAGTGACAACACACACACACACACACACACACACACACACACACACACACGAGCTGTGCCGTAGCTTCATGCCTGCCTGCAGCTTTACTGGGTGGGTGGGGGCAGCAAGGTTCCAGGCAGCAATATTAAACCATCAATCACCCCCCAAATTAGGGCCTTTTTACGTCAAATGAGCAGCAACGCCACCCCCACCCTCAGGTACAGCTCCCATAATCCAACCTGCGCTGCCTTGGCCCTCCACACACACACACACACACACACACACACACACACACACACACACACACACAGAACTCTCCACACAGGCTCTGATCATTGTAATTATCACCATGACTAATCACAACAGATCATTCCCGATCAGAGACGGGGTGTTTTGCGTCTGAAGGACAGGGCCGATGCGCAGTGTATCAACATTATACCGAAAGTGAAATGTCAGTGCTGCCTGTAAATAATATTAATTAACCTGTAATAACGTTTCTGCTATTAAAGGTGCAGTTTGTACTTTTTTTTTTTTTTAAAATGTATTTCCAGACCTGCAGCTAGTGAAAGAAGTTCACACATCCCTTACTGTGCAATTCATCTGAATCATTTGTTTCCATTTCTTCATTTCAGGCTTCTGTTTTCTGATTTTTCTGGCCCTGAAATTAGCCCCGCCCCTTGGAACAGAGCTCGTAGCAGAGGGGGTGGGGTAGAATGTCGAGGGAGGGGGTTTTAGGTGGGAGGGTTGTCATATTAAACCCCGCCCAAAACCAGCATGGACTACACGGTGTACCGTATCCCACAATGCAGTGCGGTCACTGATTTGACTGTTAATTGCACACGAATTATTGCTATTATAAATAAATACCTTCAGAAATAAATCAAGTCTACATTTAATATTAAAGGTTTTCTTCATAATTAGTTATTTCGGCTAGTTAGCTAGTTATTAGAGATTAATCTTGGCTAATGAAGTGTTGCAGTTTAGGCACTAAAAATGAACACATTTTGGGTTACAGCAACTTTAAAAAAATGTGCTAAAAAATTAAAGAGGTCAAAAATGTAATTCTGAGGGAACAACGATAATGCACAAGCGGTAATACTATGAGCAGTGGGATATAGTATATAATAAAAAGTACACGAGTATGATGTCTCAGAAAGCTGGTATTTGGGTTGCGTTTACCTCCCAGCCGGGAGAGACTAGATTACAAAAAAAAAAAAAAAATTACAGACTGCTTCTTTAATCAGATGTCACATCAGGAAGCAGGACTTTGAAACCTAATCCTGGTGAATTGTTTGTTGCAAGTAAACACAGTGTCCACATTCATCATATCCCTGTTTCATTACTATTAGTGGACCTTTGGTTGTTGTAGTCAGGACCGGATCCAAACCGTAGGTGCTACAGACGTGGGGTTTGGTCAGGAGGTAATAATCACTCCCGCTACTCAGGCAAGCGACATGAGTCCAACTGATCTCATGGGCAGCGTTTTATGCTTTTCCTCATGTATCGTTTAATGCTATCTGCAATGGTTTTATGTGCATTAGTCGCTCTGATCTTCATGGCCATGGATAATATTTCTTTTTTGATGTATTCATTATCAATCAACTGGAAACAAGTCTGAAGTGCAAACCTGTATGAAATGTGCTATATGAATAAAACGTTGATTGATATTTCATTACAAGGAGAGCGAGGGAAAAAAAAACATCTGGGACATCAATGAGCCAGTAAGCCATTAACAAGGATGAAGCAGGCAAAGGAAAGGAAATAAAATGGAGAGCGAGAGAGCGAGAGAGAGAGAGAGAGAGAGAGAGAGAGAGAAAGGGGAAGAAATGAGCCATTGAAACGCATCCGTCCCAATTAGCAACATCAGGAAAACAGGGTGCACATCATCTCCTATTAACACTGTTTGCTGACTTGGAGACAAAGAAATGATGGACAGTGTTTCAATTACAGCGTATTTGTCCAATCTGAAAACACTCGAGGCACATCAGAGAGCATTATTTTTAGTACACAGCACAAAATACGCTCTGCTTTGTAGTCAAGCAACTAATCACAAACATGGCTCGCTAGGTTTGGCTTTACAGATCCTGGATCCTTAACAGATGATCTTCCATGAAAATATGAAACAAAATGAGAAGGAAGATTGGGCGTAGCGTATTTTTCAGACGACGCTTAATACTTAGCGACGATTCTAAATTTTAATTCATAACGGTATAACAGGAATAAATCGGACTTAAGTGGAAGATGACTTTTGTGTAGGATTGTGTAACTAGATGTACTGGCTTTTGGACGCTCCTGTGAAACTGACGGAGCAGGCAGATGATTTTATACAAAACCAACACGAAAAATTAGTTAAAAGTGACAAGTAAGTTGCGTACTGGGCTACGTTTAACATTACAACTCCAAACACGACAGGATTTCGATGATATCTCGCTAACGTCTCGGTTCAGCCAGTTACGTTTATATTCACCGTGACCTCAAAACAAGCTACCGGTGAGATATCCACCCAGAAATACCGCTAACGTTTACGTCTGTAAACATTCTGATATTCTTAACACCGCATTCAATGTATAGTCGTAAAAAAAAATAAACCTCGCTGGCGAATATTTCAACTCGATGCCAGGACCACCCGTGAGCGGCTGATTTCTTTCTCCAGCCCAGCAAAGAAAGTAGTGATGAGAAACAATGGTGTGACTGGTGGCCTGGAAAATATGTCTGTTAGAACACCTTTAATTTATTCATAGCCATTTCCTAGCCGCTAGCTAAAGCGTCCCCTGTCGAACAACAGCTACCTGTTAGCAAAGGGAAAGCCTAACACCTTTTTCCACACACAACCGACTGGCATAACATATCGACTGGGGAAAGTTAATGACGTGTAGTCTGTCTTACTCTCGCATTAACTACAGGCTGCTGCTTTCTGGATCGATAACTCGGATCGTCTTCACTTTCAGTGACGCTAAGAGACGACTAAGGATAACGGCTAAGGATCTGTATTTTTATGAACGTGTCTTTATAAATGATAAGGCTAAGTAAGTAAGCGTACACATTCAGTTTAACTAGTTGGTAAGGACCAAGCTGGAGCAACGTTAGCTCCGCCCACTGTGCAGCGATTGGCTCATTGATCCCATGTAAAGAAGAGCACTTGGGGGTGTGCTGTTATAGGAAAATAATCAACAGAGCAGAGTTACTGTTACTTTCTTGAGGTTTAATTTCTTACAACAACACGTTGCATGACATTTATTCCTCTTATACGGCAGCAGTTTGCCAAAAAAAATCATACTTTTTTTTATCCATTTATAGTCGCATTTCATGTTGTTGAAGCTAGTTTCATTTCTCACGTACGTTACAGCAGCGATAAACATTCGTTCCCTCACCCGCCTCCCATTTCTCCTCTCTCTTGAAGTTAATAAGACCAAATAAAACACCGAGCGTAAACTCCTCTTTCCCCCGAAGACGATGAAAACAAAGCTCTGGCACTGGAGCCTCTTTGCATAAAATGTTAAATAAACATCTCCTTAAAGAAAATGTCACCATTTATATATTGCTACAGAAAATGACAGCACTTTGTAAAGATCCGTTTAACGTTAGGCTCGAACGGTGTGCGGAAGGAGCCGTCGCTATAGAAACGATAATTATTAGAACGAACGCGTCCATATAAACCTGTGATTTGCCTTGCAGCTGACAATCCATCATAGCTGTGTGGATAGTGCAAATGAATCAGCACCTTCTGAACATTCCTGTTATCCGACAGTGCAGTGGGCTGGTTATAAGAACGGGGTCTGATTTTATTGCGCTGTGTTGAATCTTTACGGGGGTTAGTCATTAGCGTGACATAAATAGAAGACTGAGCAATAAGAGGCTCATAAGGATGTTATAATGGGAGCGTGGCGATTATGGGAATCTTTATGGGAATTTTATAGGGGAGCCACGTGCGCTTGTGTGAATCCCAGCGGCATTCTGGATTCTTTTTTCATACCGAATTTTCATACCTTGTGATTTCAGAAACATCTCCTGGGGGAAGCCACGAGGCTCGTGAAGTTACAAGGAGTTTCTGTAGCGGCTCCTGAACTCCCCTGAGAATCCGTAAGATACATGAATCTTTTCAAACTGCGCCTCGAGTAATATCACACGACGGCTAAAAACGCTCTGAGCTAGCACATGCCAGAGATTTGCTAGCATCACTCTGACTGATGAGTAATAGATGAAAGCCAAGGTTTTCTCCTTTGGAGCTTATGGATGGTTGACGCGTCGTTGGGATTCACGTGCGTTCTTTCTCCGTATTCTGGGCCAAGTTGTTTTTGAGCCTAGGGGCGGTCCAAAGAACCGATCCTTGGTCCTCTTGGGAAAAAAAACGGCAGTCTGACGCTCACGTCCACCGAACTGTGCTGCTTTCCACATGAGGTGTGGAGGCTCAGTACCTCAATGTTGACATGAATTGCTTCAACATGTCATGTTACTTCCTGTTTCAAGGTTCATGATGGCTGGGAAAGGGTTGTTATGGCCAGCAGAGGAGACAGAAATGCCTTACTGATATATAAGACCAGACTTTCACAGGACTTGAGCTGTAATTAGCTCACCTTTTTGCTGTGATTGCTTGCACTTACAGCATCCTTAAAACCACACCAGTTGTGGAAATGACAGCCACACCAACCGAGAACACTGTAATTCGTTTCATAAGTGGGTGTCAGACTGGTGTAACAGCACATCTACTATAAAAATGGGCAAATAATATAACCCATTGGGAATATGCTATATAAATATCAATAATAGCGTGCATGTGTCTTACTAAACCATAGCATCGTGCCATAAAATCAACATAACGCTGCTTTTATTAAGCATAAGCGTTCGGTTTCAGTAACTGGTTAGCATCGGAGCTGTGTTTTGGCACCAGGGTTTGATGAAGATGGTGTGTTTTGTGTGTGCTCGAGGAGGATCATGACCCGAGACGCTCCGTTGCTTCCCATTTAAGAGCGGCATTTTTAGGACATTGCTAGAGCATGGAGTTAGCGCCAGGGGAATAGATCACGACTCCAGACACACACACAGTGCATTATGCTAGCTGGCTTCAAGTTATTACCTAAAAACGCTCAAGACGAGGCAGTGGATCGATTTTAGTCTGGGCACAATTTTGACAATGTTTGAAAATGTCTGTTTTATTACCTTGCCTCATTTAGTGTCTCCCTCTTTTTAAAGGCTTGTTTGAAGAAGTATATGGACACACACACACACACACACACACACACACACACACACACACACACACACACACTCCCTACAATTGTCTCTTTTGCTCTGTAAACACAGTGTGAGCTCTTGTTCTGTTATGGCATGTGAGCGAAAGGCAGAGCATATTTAACATCTTGTAAGCCTCCTCCTTTCACTCATATTCATCCCTCTCTCTCTCTCTCTCTCTCTCTCTCTCTCTCTCTCTCTCTCTCTCTCTTCTTGTTATAATGAAAGTTAATTATTATGCTGCCTATATGTCCTGCTGCAGCATGGCATAAGAGAGAGAGAGAGTGTGTGTGTGTGTGTGTGTGTGTGTGTGTGCGTGTGTGTGTGTGTGTTTCTAGAGAAAATGAAGCCAGCCTTGGAGCTCTCAATAAACTCCAGCAGCCTTGACTGTGGCGAAACACAGAGAGCGTCCTGGACGAGCGTTTCTGCTAAATGCAAAACGAGCAAAGGGAAGCTGAAGGAATTGCGACCTGCAACAATTACAACAAAAACGAGGACTTAAACGGCCCACCGCTGAGCAACAGCGCAGTCTGCGGCGGCGCTTTAATAATGCACAATGCTTAAGACAGGCTCCGTCTTTCTTACATAAAACTACTAATTGTGCCCATTAGCATTTGAGCTGCAGTGAAGTGCTGTGTTTATGGCTTTGGAAGGCCTAATTGGAGTGCTTGCTCCACTGCGCTTGTTCAAATCCTAAAACCCAAAAATAGGAGCAGATCGGTGGAGTGAGAGCGTTAATCAAATCAACGATTCACATCGGGATCGCGTTTTGCGTCCTTCTCGCAATTTTCACTCGTTATTTTACACAGCAAATGCGATTCGAGTACTGAGATCAGAAATGAACAAGTCTGCGTGGGTGAATAAAGGAGTGAATGAGTGCACTTCCTCCAGCTTCCTACTTTTCCCTGTACACATCTGATGCAACGGACTTGCAAAAGGTAAATGTCCCTTTTACCCAATCACATCTGGACATATCTAGGATCAGCCAAGACATGACATGACAAGTCTTATTAACTTCAAAAGAGAGAAATAAAGAAAGGCTGGCGAGGAAACCACTTTTTATGGCTGCTGTAACTTAAGTGGGAGCAGGAACTGGTTTTGTGGACATTCCACAATATTAAAATGTTACTGTGATTGGATAAAAAGTATAAAGTCATTTTTTAATAAATAAAAAAGCTGTAATTGTTGGCAAATTCCAGTGGCATAAGAGAAATAAAACATAAAACATAAAGAAAGATAATCAACAGTAACTCTGCTTCATCACAACAACCCATCACTGATTATTTTCCTATAACAATGACTGACACACACACACACACACACACACACACACACACACACATACATGGGGCAGTCGTGGCCTAATGGTCTGAGAGTCGGACTTGTAACCTGAAGGTGAACCTGAAGGTGGTGGGTTCNACTACTGTGTGTGTGCACTTGGATGGGTTAAATGCAGAGCACAAATTCCGAGTATGGGTCACAGTACTTGGCCACAAAGTCACTTCAACTTCAACTTCCACTTCCACTTTTATTCCTTACATGTTGCATCAGCTCTACAAGGCTAATGTAGATAACAACTCTGTACAGGCAGCCATCTTGGACAACCAGAAACCTTTACATTTGTGTACACATAACAGACATGTGTCTGTTATTTTGTGTCACAGACGAGATTACGGCGTTTTATCTTGTCATTTAAAGTCAGGTTATGAAGATTTGTGAGAAAGAAGGACTTGTGAGATTTGTGACATTAGCCTCTTATGTCTAGTGCAGAAGTAAAAATATGTCTTTCCTGATCGTCTACATATTTAACTGGAATATGATGAAGATTTTTTCACCAAACTATTCGTATCCGGGCCGAATGACGGCTCTGAAGCAGTGGTCTCAATGGATTATCAGCGGTGTAACAGAAATACATTAAGTCAGGATGACCCCGATGAACAAATATGTACATAATGCGCAAATGAATGAGGTTTTAATCGAGTTAATTAAGGCAACTGTAAAAGAGCTGCGCTAATCACTATCGATAAACCATTAAGCTCAAGTAAAGCCGTCTATTATTCCATTTCCATTCCATAAAGCAACTTGGAAATGAGCTACGGCTAATCTGCATTGCCAACACTGACATGAATAAAACTGGCTGTCTCTGCAAAGAGACCCCTAGTGGAGAGTGAAAGATCAGCACTCTCTCTCTCTCTCTCTCTCTCTGACCAGGTCATGCCTTAGCCATCACGTAACCACAAGCAGTTAAACCATTGCAGTTAGAAACAAAACAAACACACACCCACATGAGTGTCAAGAACACAAAAGGTTATCTTAGCTGGAAATGGAAATTTGACTTTTTTTATGTCTTACATCTAGCCTCTTTAATTATGTATCATTTTCACATTTTCCATCTGACTGCCACTCACATAAAGAGCATGTCTTGCATATAGTGTGTGTGTGTGTGTGTGTGTGTGTGTGTGTGTGTGTGAGAGAGAGAGAGAGAGAGAGAGAGACCCTCACGCCTTCTGTGGTCATGTGTCACCTTTCGGCTGCGTCTTTGCCGAGATGAAGCATACACACAGCCTTGTTTCCATGGAGAGAAACGTCCGAGGAAGTCATTTCGCTGATATTTCAGTCATGTTTCTGCATCCTTGCTTTATGAGTTAGATTTCATCACAGAAAACCTGGGCACAATAATTAAAGCGCACACACACACACACACACACACACACACACACACACACACACACACGCAGAGCCATTCTACATGGCTGTCCACCAGCTGCCACGATTTTATTAATTAAAATCAGATCACTCTTCCAGGCGACTTTTTTTCCTCTGTCTCTCGCTCTCGTTTTCTCGGCAGATGAGGTGGTATTACATGGCCGGATCCCAATCAGAGAAAGAGGAGCCAATCCATCACTCTCTTATCTCCTCCGCACTCTTCTATTACCTGCCTGACAGGCCTCCGAACTCTGCGCATGTGTGTGAGTGTGTGAGAGAAGAAGGCCGATATCCGGGCTGTCATCCGATGGGCCTCAGATTAACGCCGGGCCCCGGTGTGCTGTTTAAACTCGTTTAATATGGAGCGCTGACGAGGCTGTCACACCGGCGTCTCCTCTCATCACCGAGTCCTGACTGACTGATGAAGTCGGCTGCGTATTACTCTCTACTCGCTGGGAAATGAACATCTCTATGTGTCCTGTCAGTCCACTCAGTGCTGCTGGAGCTTTACCTGCTGAATCGGTGTTGGTGTACGAGCGCATTCTGTATACACGCCACTTTTTTTTTTTTGGAAATGGAAAAAATACTAAGTGATGTACAGGACAAGTCCATTACATTGGAGTATAATTGGCCACTCTCTTTCCCCTGTCAATCACAGAGACACTAGCCAATCGTGGGCAACTGTGAGCTTGTGTATGCGGAAGAGGGTAGATAGCACTTTCCGCAGATGTGTGTTACACTGCACTGTGAAGCAGCACTTCAAGTGTCTGGGAGGAAGCCCATGCTCACCTTCACCCTCCTCAGCTGATAGCTCTCGTGTGATTCCTTAGAGGCTGTGAAAAAAAAATGTGAGAAAATGTGTGTGGGAAAAAAAAGACATTGTAACATTACTATATTGACTTCATGGTTGCTGTACTGAAGGAATAAAAACGGCACTAAGACCACATCACTAAGACACCTGCTCATTTTAGGCGCCGTGTATCCATGGATTGGATTTTGATTTTAAGTTACTTTAACCGCATGCACTTCCACTTGAAGTTATCTCTGATTAGCCTTGACTTAAATTCTCTTATTGTCTGAGAAGCCCAAATTCGAAGGTGTCATTTGATCTGCAGAGAACATCATCGACTGTGACTTACGCTTCCTCACCAACCGTTGTGAAAGCAGAGCCAAGAAGAAAGCAGGTGAGATAGTTTCCGACCCCTTACACACTGCGCACCACCTTTTCCAACCGCTTCGTTCAGCCGTGACATATTGGATCATGGAAACCAAATCTTCCAGGCAGTTTTTTCCCCCTGAGTTGTTAGCAGTGCTAAATAACGAACTGGACAAGCTTACAAGCTAACACACTGCTGACATACTGCACTGTATCCTCGTGGCTAATGCGGTAATGTTGCTCTGTACCATGCAGATTATATACCATACCATGTATGACCATGTATACCAAACATCAGACCATGTAGAGTATATACACTGTGTATTCATCATTATTTATCTTTACATATTTCTCTCTCTCTCTCTCTCTCTCTCTCTCTCTCTGTGTGTGTGTGTGTGGGGGGGGTATATACAAGATATACACATATCTTATATTCTATATCATTATTATATTTTCCCCCAGTACTGTCTAATTCTGTGTATTGCGTCTGATTGAATGCATGGGTCATAGCTCATTTAAAAAAAAAAAAAAAAACCAAACAAAAAAGAAAAAAAAAAAAAAAAACAGCTAGGGCATCAAATATCAAGTGGAGATTTTTTCCCCACCATTTTAATTTCCTTAAAGGCACTGACGTTTGGCAGTGATGGATCTTTGTGTTACAGCAGAAAGTATTAAGGGATTTTGGTTGTCAGATCTGGCTTGGAGAGACAGATACATTTACAGTTGTATAATATCAGGCTAAAATCCCTGCAGCACACTGGCGGCAGTTTTGGGAGTTCCTTACTGCCGTTACTGCCGGATGACAGGTTTCGTAGAATAGGCGCACAGACTTCATAGCTAGCTACATTAAGTAGGTAAGAACGCAGATTAGAAGTAAAAATTCGTTTGTGGATAAATTGAATCTGCGCAGTGCATCACTGTGTACTAGAGTCAGACCGAGCCGAAATAATTTCTTTTTGTGACCTAATGTCATCTATTTGTGGTGAAAACACTCTCAGTGTACTGTTTGGGTTGTAGTTCGTACATCCTGGACTCAGGGTATCCCTTGTACTCGACACTCATCTTTACTTTTGTACCTTGGTTTTTTGTTCAAAAAAACCCATAATGTTTCACATTGGGGTAAAAGAACCACAGCTCTCCCATTGCTCCCATTGGTATTCCCACATTTACATAATGTTACCCATAAATGTAACCTCTTCTCAACTTTTTATGTTGCTCTAAAATTGATATTTTTGGTTTTCATTTCACACTGCACCAAAAAAAAAGGTCAAAAATAGAGTGGAACAAGTGCAAACAAATGTTTACCAAGTGCATTAAGAAATCACAAAAATCACCTCTGCATGGAGAACACAGAGGTGGCGCTAGATAAGTCATTCAATGATTATATAAATGACTAGTTTTAAATGTTTTGTGTATCACATCCCAGCGTTTATTTCCTCTTTTTGTTTGTTTTCCTGAACACATGGCATTTCTGCAGCGCTACAGCTCTGTCCTTTGGCGTCTACAGAGCAACGCTGCAACTGAAACCGCACAGCATGTTTGTTTCATTTCCTCCCAAGTCGAGTCACTTTCTAACTGCAACTGATTTCACTTGGAAGTGACCATTATCGTTTAAATCTGAGATTGGGGTGGCGACTGGGGTGGCAAGGCCTGTTACACAGATGTGGGGTGCGGGGGACGCAGTCTGTCTTTCTACCTGTCCGTCCGACGAGCAACATCCGGACTCGAACCTCGTTTAAGGCCGTAACAGGATGTGAGTTCATAGTGTGTGTGTGGGCTGCGAGAGGTGTGTGATGGTGGTATTTCTGGAGCTGGACAGCTGTAATGGGAGACAGTCACACCTTTCAATCGAGCAAAGCTCGCCTCCTCTCCACAAACAGGCCCCGGATAATGAACGTGTCACCCGTTAACGTTGCTGTAGTCTGACTCCTCTGCTTCCTCGGCCTCAGCCTCTCTCCTCTTCACTGATTTTCACTTTCTGTCTATCCCTCTCGCTCTTGCTTTCGGCATCCTTCCCACTCGCTCCCGACGCATACATTTCACTCTCCATCTCTTTTTCTTTTTTTTCCTCCCATCTATCACCTCATCCTACAATGTTCTCATTTAATCATCCCTTCCCAGAAATGCCTTCAGCTCCAATCAGCTCACATCGTGCTACGCCACTGAGTGCTGTTGCTGCTCTGATTATGGATGTTATTACCTGCGCTCCCTAGTTCAAGAATGAGTGTGTTACAAAGCCTCCTGCTTCATTTTTTTCCTTCTTTTTTTTCCACTCCTCCTATGTCTTCTAGAAGAAACAGTTCTCACTTTTCACAAGAACCGTGTTATTTCGGTAGTAGGGAGAGACAAACACTGGTTTGTAGTCTAGCATCCGTGAGTGTCTGTCACACCTTTAGATATTAGTATCCACTTCCTGCTTTCAGATATACAATAATTCCACCTATGAACTTTGGGAGGCGGGGCCTAGGTGGTCGGAATGATACCAAGGACTCGGTCCCCTAGCCCCTGATTTGGTCTTAACTTGAGCTCGGTTTCCTACCCCCTACTTTGGTCTTGAATTGGACAGGGTCTCCAAGCCCTTTCCTGTGTCTTGGTCTTGGTTACAAAGCCCCTGTTGGTCTTGGTTGTGACACCTTCTGCTTTGGTTTTGGCCTTGACTTGGATTTGGTCATCCAACCCTTGTTATGTTCTCAGCTTCGTCTTAGGCCTGCCTTTCCGTTGGTCATGGTCCTGAAATGTTTATCTCAGCTAATTCTCACTATTAACTTTTCTTGGACACAACAGTATTAGACACCCAACATGTCTTGGATGATCAGCTGCAGTTGGACATTTGGTGTAATGAGGGAAAATGTTGTTTTTCTCCAAATAATTCCAGTTTTTCAGTGACTCCTCAGGAGATCATAGCAGCTAATCTACTCTCATTTCTTCCATCCTCTGTCTGTCTATATCAGCGCACGAATCCATCTCTCGTGGGTCTTTCTGTTTTTCACTTTTGAAGTTAGCACTCAGTTTTCAGTTTGAGGACACAGCAACTTGGCAAAAGGGCGGGGGAGGGGTGGTCAGCAATAATAGCAAATGGTCTTCCAGCTGACGGCTGACAGGTAATATTACATGTTCCAGGAGGTGACACAGGTCCTCCAGGAGCCACCGCTAAGTGCATGTTGAGTCACCCTTGTCTTGTGCAGTTGGGTAAAAATGCCATTTACCTGTGCCACCTGGCCTGATGGGACCTGCTTGCAGTTCTGACTCATTTAGCAGCTACTAGCGCTTCACACTTCTTATTCACTCTCATTACTCCCAATCTCTCTCGCTCTCTCCGTCTCACTTCTCCCTTCTTCATGCCTCTCTTGAGCACAGGGTCGAGATGGAGCAGCAGTTTCTGAGCCCTTGGGGCGATGAGGGCACAGGCTAGATTTATATTATGGCCAGAGCCCTAATGATCCCACTGTGCTGAGCTCTTTTCCTTTTTTAATATATAAAGATATGTTTTTTTAATTATCTCCATGTCATGTTAAGCTTCCTCTGCACCACCTGCCTCTGCACTTCCCCCACTCTGTCTCTTTTTCTGTAATTTTCTTTCTTTCTTTTTTTTTTCTACTCGATTCTGAATGTGTCTCATTCAATCCCTTCTGCTTTCCGCCTTGTTTTCTTTCAATGTTTGGCAGGTTGAGACGCCCGGCCTCCGTCTGTGCAGTCATTCACACACGAGTCCATTTATTCAGACATGCTGCGCAAAAAGCACTCAGCGGCCTCATTCGCATTCAGGCGGCAAGCGCGGACACGTTCGCGGTAATGCAGCACAGCCCCGCATTACACTGAAATGGCTAAAATCACTGTCACACATGCTATATGGAACATAAACCTATGCCTTACAAGAAAGAAAAATCAAGCCTAGGCAGGCCTAGCATAGCCAGATCGCAATATGTCGCCTGTGTGGAGAACGAAAACAGACGATGTTAATGAATTTATAAAACGAGTTCTATTATTCTGCCGTAAACTCATATACTAATTAGTTGTTGAAAGCCAGAGCACATTTCCAGCTAGCTAAATTTGCTATGATGGAAGCATGGCTAGATTTATCCTCGCTAGCTGGCTAATATGCGTCCTGGAATAGAAGACAAATCTCAGATGTAGCAAAATATACCAAATGAATGCAACAAATTTTTATCTCCATCATTGTTTTGATCATTATGGTAGGCTTATTACTCAGACTGATGATGTCTTGTTTGTAAGTACAGACAGGATCATCGTTTCAGTAGACACGTAAATTTTACAGACTCTCCATCCTCAGTGACCGGTAGTGGGCTTTTGAATATGATTTAGGTTGAGCTTGTTTTGTGATACTATACAGTATCAGTGCGTATCAGAGCAGGAAATGAACGAAATATCTGCCTTTAATTAGATTGCTTTGGATTATTTACTCTGTTTAGTTTCTGTGATTATTTGCTAAAACCGATGTTCAGTTATGTTCATCCCTGACTTTATGTTTAAGGAGACTTATGTACTACACATACCTGCTGTCCACACATTTACGTTGATGAAGAACTCATGTGTGACAGGTTTGTTTTTGGAGTTCCAGTACTTAATGGTCTGAGAGTTGGACTTGTAACCCGAAGGTGAACCTGAAGGTGGTGGGTTCGAGTCTCGGGTCCGGCAGG
>CM074967.1:2266274-2283546 GCA_037577455.1 Pangasius macronema | reverse complement strand
CTTGTTTCTTCTTTTGGCATTTTGAAGAAGTTCTTACAACCTGGTTACGATCCACCAGTGTGAAGTGTGAATACTTGGAATATTTTCCCTGGACTTAAGATTTTGATCAGGAGTGTATATATAGTCAGGTCCGGAAGTATTTGGACAATGACAGAGTTTTCGTGATTTTGCCTTTATACACCACCACGATGGATTTGAAATAAAACAATGATTGGTTTTTTTTTTTTTTTCAAATCCATTGTCATGGTATACATTTAAAGAAAAATCCTATAAAGACCAGTAAACAGTAATAAATGACCCAGAGTGAGTGTTTAATGTGCTGATCCTTGGCTTTAAATAAATCCTCAGTGTCTCAGGTGCAGTGTGTGCAGGTTTATAAGGAAATGAGCTGGAAGTGTTACTGAGCATCCTCTACATGATTGCCATTTCTTTGTAAACACACAGAATCGTGTCTCCCACTCACGATGAACTCGTGTAAACACATCTGGTGTTATGCGTGTAATTGCATGTCCGTCGCAGCCTTGCGAAAGTTTCCCCATCCAGCCATGAGAATGGTTTCAGTACATTCTTCTTCTCTCAAGGCATTCTTAAAGGCTAGCTTAAAAAAAAAAAAAACATAATCTAAGTATGAAAAATGTGTTCAAAGTCTTCATAGAGCTGACGAGCATGTCAACAGCATGCCCAGAAGCATCAGGTCCCTCTTAAAAGATCGAAATTTTCCACTGATTGCAATTGTACTTGACATTGTACTTTTTTATCCGTTTATAGTTACATTTATTGTTGTGGGAACATGCGTTAAACAAGTTAGTTCCTGTTCTCGCTTACGTTATAGCAGCTATAAACAGTCCCTCACCAGCCTCTCTTTTTTTTTGTCCCCTCTCTCTTGAACTTGAACAAGCTGCAGCTTGTCATGTTACTAAGAAACTTACACTCCTTAGCATTACCTCTGGCTGTTACAAGGCGCTGACACTGGAGACTCCTTCCATAAATGTCACGTCAATGTCTCCTCAGAGAAAACTTCAGCACATCAACGATTATACATGTTACATTCGGTTCATATCCGTTTGGATGAACTTGTAAAACTCTTCATGCTTTGCTTTTTTTTTTAGTTCTCTGGACCATGTTGGTGGGAAAAGGGTTTGTGTTAGTGAGTGTGTGAGTGTGTGTAATGTGTGTGTCATCTCATATCGATGGCAGCGCACGCGTTGGGGTGCAGAAGGCATGATAAGCCGGACAAACAGTGCGGATCATTAGAGCGAAGACGTTGTGTAATCACGACTCTAATCTCCCGCTAATCCCGACATCTCCAACCAGGCATGCACTTAACACACGCTGCTGAAGTCCACCTGCCAGGGCTCCCTACTGTCACTACCTCTCACACACTGCACTCTTTCAAACATAAACACACGCACACCCTTATAATCCCTTATAAACACACACACTCACACACACACACTTTTCTATACCATCCTCTTTCTCTTTCTATCTCCATCCTTCCTGCATAGACCACTTCTTAAACACGTCCTCCACACCTTTTCCATTTACCCTATAATAGCTCTTTTCCTCCCTCTTTTTATTTCTCCTCTCTCTTACCGCTCACTCCATCTCTCTCCATCCATCTCTCTGTGTGTGCGCGCTGTTTTTTTGTCTCTAAACTAATAATAGACGGGGCTCACATAGGCAACCCAGGAGGAAAGCAGAAATCAATACTCTCCCCTGCAAAATCAAGATTTTCTTTTATCCTGCCACTCTCATTGCTTTCTCACTCGCTCTTTCTCCTCCCCCTCTCTCTCTGCGTCTCACGTGGCTGCGATCTTTCCTCATCTCGGCGGTAGTCCTCAGAGTCCAGTGCCGCTCCTGGACCTCATATAGCTCTCCCGCCGCTGAGACGCAATCGATCCAAATAATAAGGTCCGCTCCCCGGGTGCCGGCGCCCCAGTGTAGCTTGTGACCTTATGAGCGGCTTCCAAAGTTCAGGTTCTGGCTATGTGAAGGTCAGGAGCGAGGCGAGAGCTAGGCCTGGGGTCATCAGCTACAAACACGGGTTCATCTCAGGTCAGGGTTCGACCTGACATGTGACACAGCAGCTATATTAACATCACTGTTCAGAAACACGTTCGAAAACACTTATGGTTTCAAAGCTTAATGCATGAAAACGACAACCAAGCGACGCCAAGTCTCCGTAGTTTATCCCACAGCACTGTAGAATTCTCAAATCTGATTGGTCGGAAGGTGTTGAGTAATTTTCTATATCAGCAGCTCTGACAGTAGCGCAGCTGCACATCACAGGTTTATATTAACACGCTCGTTCTAATGCGTTATCGTTTCTATAGTAACGGCTCGTTCACAGGAAAGCGAATGCTCCAAATATCCTAAACCTAATAAACTGATCTTAAAAAAAGAGTTATGTAAAAAAGACATATAATTATCCATATGGTGAAGTTTTTTTTTTGGTAAGGAGATGTTTATTTAACAATTAATGGAAGGAGTCTCCAGTGTCAGTGCTGGATACAGGACTTTGCTTTCTGGTTTCTCTATAAGTGCATTTTTTTAGAGGTAAAAGCGAGGCTGGTGAGGGAATAACTGTTTACATCTGCTATAACATAAGTGAGACCAGGAACGAACTTGTCTAACGAACTTTCTCTAATATTGACTGTAACTATAAATGGATAAAAAGAATGATGTGTCATTCTTTTCTAAAAAAAAAACAATGGAAATAGTTGACAAATTGCTGTGGTATATGAGGAATAAATCACTTCTGTATGTGCTGTTATGGGAAAATAATCAACCTTGATGTGGTAACAGTAACTCCGCTTCACGCCGTGCCGCAGCACACCCTGCCAGCTTTGATTGTTTTCCTGTAAGAGAACTCCCTGCTGTGTTTTATATCTTACTTAAAAAGAGGAAAAGTTAAACGTGAAACTTTCACTCACACACTCCTGCATTTATTTTCCACCACTGTACTGTGCAGAGCAGTGAATTTTTTGATAACCTAAATTTCCCAAATTAAAAAATTATACTTAGTAAGCAATATCTAGATAGCAGTCATCCTATGGTGGTCCGTTTCCACTGATAGACAAGGTGTGTGTGTGTGTGTGTGTGTGTGTGTGTGTGTGTGTGTAGGGGGGGGGGGTCAATACTTTGTGCAGCGCACCAGATGGACTACAGTCGGTGATTCATACCTGATTAAAGCAGCTAATAAGAGTGGATGTTGTGCAAGTTTGTGGTGATGTTACTGATCTAATGCAGCTCGGACAATGGAGGCTAGGAAAACGCCAAGACGAAAGGGCGCGCGAGAGAGAGAGAGGGAGTGTTTTCTCTCCACCTCCCCCTGTTTATTTTCTTTCTCTCTCTCCCTCTCTCCTTCTCTCTCTCTCTCTCTCTCTCTCTCTCTCCCTCACTAGATGTCTGGCTGGTGTGATTATATGCTGGCAGGAAGAGTGTGACGAGACAGAGCGGCGAGGATGCGAGGCACCCAGACGCTGCGAGACAAGATATTATGCTGTGGGTTTTTTCTTGTGTGTGCATGCATGTGTGTGTGTGTGTGTGTGTGTGCTTAAAAGTGTGTGTGTGTTTCTAAAAGCTCTGGCAACGCCATAATGCCGCCGTCATGCCAATAAAGCCCGTTTGAAATTAATTGAATTGACAGAGGCAGCCAGTGAAACAAAGAGAGAAGAAGCAGAGCGAGAGGATGTGCTGGGGAAAAGAGCCAGGCTAGGGGATATGGAGAGAGCGCTCCTCTCTCTGTCTGTCTCTCTCTCTTTCTCTCTCTCTTTTCTTTTTTTGAATAGATCTCTCATTTTGTCTGCGCAGTTTGTTTTATTTATTTGAAGTTAGTGGCTTAATGAGTTCCCAGAGGTCCTGTGCATAGCTTAGAGTCAGGGATCGAGAGCTAAGCAGGGAGCAGAAATGGATCTGTGGAAGATTTGGGGGGGGGACGGGGGGGGGACGGGGGGACGCAGAAAATATCTCAAAAAGTGAGGATGGGAGGATGGTGGATAGAGAATAAGAGAGGGGAAAAACAGACAAGGGTAGCAGATGTTTCTCCACATTACTATATTAGCTTCCTGTGCAATATAACAAGCAGGGATGGGCTGTGTCATTATATCTGAAATCCAAACGATTGTACTTTATACTTGGTGAACTTAGTAAGCACAGAGTTTGTTTTAATACCAGCGTGCAACCCAAACACAGCCGAGGGTGCCAATACTTTAATATGTACTCTAAACAGAAATAACTTCAGACTTTGGACGACATTAAAATACATCAGAAACACGAGGTATGCATGTTCCGTGGCTGAATCTCTACACTGTACATTATGATATGCCCTATGTAGTGCACAAACAGAGTGATTAGGAAGCCATTTGCGATTGCAGATTTTACCTGGATTATGGTAAATAATCACCAGAGACTATGAGACTAGTTCTTTAAAGCACAGTTCTCCACCATGTTGTTTTAGGGTGGTCTGGCATGCTCTTCCAATGTAGTGCCTTCTTAGGTGGCATCCCTAGGACATGGCCCAACCACCTCAGACAGCGTTGCTGGATCTCCTGGATGATGCTGCGACAGCCTGTCCTCTAATATAGCTCGATGTTGCTTATTTTGTTTGACCAGCAGATATTGCATGTTTTCCTGAGGCACCGAGCCATAGAGAAGAACAGACTTGCCATTGCTGTTGTACAGCTTTACTTTGGGTCTCATGGTAATCTCCTTAGACTTCCAGATGGATTGATGTCTGGTGAAGGCTGCACAAGCTCTGCCAAGTCTGGCCTGGATGTCATGTTCTGTCCCACTGTCATGGCTCATCACACTGCCCAGATAGGTGAAGGTTTCAAGTGTTTGTAGAACTTCTAACTTCTAACTTGAGCTCTGAGTAGGACAGTTTATGGAGATCACCTGCGTTTTCATCAGGCCGATAGAGATAGATAGAGATAGAGAGTATTTTACTGATCCTCATGGAAAAATCTGGTATATGTTGAGGCCTATCTGCTTTGCGTAAGTGCTGAGCCGCTCTGTCTTCTCTTGTAGGTGGTCCTGCTTGGAGGAAAGGAATGCCAGGTCATCCGCAAAATCCAAGGTGTTCTACCCAGGACTATGGAGTCCACGGAATGCCCCTTGGCTAGTCAGCTGTTGTCTGTTTCCTAGTCCAGTCTATGGCCACCAAGAACAGAATTGGAGAGAGTATGCCTAATCTGCATAAGACGTCAATGCCTTAGAAATCCAAAAGAAAAAGGACAGTTGGTGGACGGCACCAGACGGTGGGCGGGACCAGGTCTCGTCACTAGATTATTGGTTTAAGAGTAGACCAAAATATTTAATTTATGGTCCAGAGTTAATCATGAGAAAAACAGAGAGGCAGCGTAGTGAGTCGAGTCGAATTTCAAATAGACATGAACACCCCCCACATCCCCTGACCCCCACCCACGCTCAGCCCACACCACCCCCCCCTCGGCTCACACCACCCACCCTCGGCTCACACCACCTGCCCTCAGCCCACACCACCTGCCCTCAGCCCACACCACCACAAGTAACAACAATGGCCTTTTTGAATCAACATTAACAATAAATAGCTAGCTATTGTATCTTGGTAGTTATCAGGTTATCTTGGCTATCAATCAATACATTGAAGTGTTCATTCAGTCAAATAGTTTACACCATAGTTCTGCTGAATTTTGGATTCTGATTGGTTAGAAGGTGGTGATTCATTTCCTGGAAATGAACCCTATGGAATCGCCGGTTGTGCTGATCATGCCGTGTCATATTCTTGCAAATAGCTCTGAGATGTTGACAGGCGGGAAACAAAGTGCTGCATTATATGTACATTATGAAAATGATACAAGATGATTTACATGTTGTTGTGCACCAGTTACTTTAGGAAGTCGTTTATTTTGAGATAAAGTGGAAAAAAAGAGAAAAAAAACCAACTCTAGAATCTTCTGAACTATCGATGCATTTACACACTTGAGCCCTTTGACCAAACAGATGCAGTAATATCAGTCACCTGATCCTCTCACTCAGCAGTGTTGGGGAGAACCAAGCTAACATCGTCGTATTAGATTTATATGGCAGACATGCCACATGCTCTAAAACTAATAACGAACATATTAAAGGCGTAATTTAATAAAGACTAAAGCACGCAGTCATTGATGTGGTGAAGTTTTCTGTAAGGAGATGGAGCTTTGTAACAGTCAGAGATAAAGCAGGAACTTTAATTTCTCCGACATCTTCAGGACAGAGGAGTTTACGCTTTCTTTTTCTCGGTAACGTGATAAGCTGCGTTTAATTTTTTGTCTTATTAACTGAAAGAAAGAGAAAAAACGAGAGGCTGGTGAAAGAACGACAGTTTGTAGCTGCTATAACGTAAGTGAGAACAGGAAAAAAAACAGTTTAGGATGTGCTGGGTTTTATTCTAACTTACTCAAAAGCGTAACTTCCGCAAAAGTCCTTCTGTAAAAATGATGTCGTAGGTGGTGGGGGGAAAGGGGGGGAGGGTTAACTCGATCGCTATAGTGCTACTAGCTGACATGAAGCTAGCGTGCTTGCACCAAAACTCCACCCACTTGCAGCAGTGGCCACACCCACTGTCACTGCTAGCTCCGGTCTTGTTTCTTAAGGATATCTCGTGTTAGCTGTCAATCACTAATACTATCATTACTAATAACATTACCATCATGAACCTGCATTAGTAACTCCACTACTAACATCCTTCTTACAAAAATATGTTTGTAAGAAATATTTTTTAAAAATTATATCGACACATTTACATTCGGGATATTTTTAATTATATTTTGTTACATTTTGATGTTTTTTCTTTTTTTACGCCTGTCTATTTTAACGTGCAAATCGACAGACACACACTCACTGCAGGGAGCAATCACAGGGTTAGGAGTGTGTGTTTGTGTGTACGTTTTTGTGTATTTAATGATGCACATGTGAGGAAGGATTTCTGGCATTGCTCTGCGCATGCAAATCAAATGAAACAGATGCTAAATAAAACCCACGCTGACCTCTGCTCAGTTTATTGACTCGTTTGCTGTGTTTGTTCTCTCTTTAAACAACACTGTTTTCTTACCCACTGAGACGCACCCATCCGAAACGTAGGAGAGTGTGTGTGTGTGTGTGTGTGTGTGTGTGCGGGCGAGTGTATGAGCTCATTTCTGTCTGGACCCAAAAATACAAGTCCCACGGTATTGTAGGGTCAAAATGTGCCGTAATGAGGACCAACTCGCGATACACACTTAATTACAAAAGCGCTGCCACAGCAACAACTGTGGAGTGTGTGTTGTCTTTCTCAAAGCCTCTCACACACTCACATAAAGACACACACCTTTACACATACACACATGCTCACAGGCTGAAACTCCTGCTAATACTATCCATTGGGAGGGGCTTGGGCTGCTTGGGTCATAAGATGCATGTACACACACACACACACACACAAGTATACAGACAGCTGCAGTACATGCTGGAAAAGATAAAACTAAAGAGACGAAATGTGAGGTAATGAAGATGAGGAGGAAAGTGACTAAGCTCTGTAACACACCAAACATTTTAAAGAACCAACACCAACCAGTGACATGAAAGACATGATGACATGTGAAAGGAATGACGAGGAATGATGGGCGTGTCTTTCAGGCCATATACGGAAATGAGAGCCGCACTGAGTGGGCGTGTCTTTCAGTCAATATACAGAAATGAGAGCTGCGCTGAGTGGGCGTGTCTTTCAGGCCATATACTGAAATGAGAGCTGCACTGAGTGGGCGTGTCTTTCAGGCCATATACGGAAATGAGAGCTGCACTGAGTGGGCGTGTCTTTAAGGCCATATACGGAAATGAGAGCTGCACTGAGTGGGCAGTAAAATAAACTTTTTTCTGATGAGTTTTGATATTTTTATTACTTCCTGTTTAAGAGAAGACAAGTTGTCAATGCATCTTATCCAGTATTTTATCCTGAACAATATAATTCATAATTTCAAACATTACTTCTTAAATTAAACTTCAGCACAACGGTTAGCATGTATTATTTCAAAATGCAGAATGCTAATATCTTTTACGTTTGGACTTTACGCGCATTCAGAGTAATAACTTAAAGACCACCACTCACTTCATATAAGGGTCCTTTGGAGGAAATGTGTTTCAGTACTTCAGTCGGGAATGAGCCTGTAAATGGCTGCCATGAGTGTGCACACTTCGAAGTGCCCTACACAGGCGTCATCACATCATAATGGACTGCACTGATTTCACCACACTTTATATCTGCTCAGATGCTCAGCTCAGCCAATCACAGAGAGAGAGAGAGAGAGAGAGAGAGAGAGACTCCATCAAAAAAAGACCAAAAGAGCCAAATAAAGGGAAAGGCTGAAGGAGAAAAGACAAAAAGATGGTGTGAGTCTAAAGAAAGAAAGAAAGAACAGAAGGACAAATGAAGCATGAGAGAGAAGGAACAGACAGACAGAGGAATGAGGAAAGTAGCTGAAGGGAGAATTCTAAAGACTAAAAGAAATAGATATAATAATGAGGCACAAAGAAGAGAGAAATAGAGAGAGAGAGAGGGAGAGAGAGAGAGGGAGAGAGAGAGAGGGAGAGAGAGAGAGAGAGTCTATCACGCCCCCCAGCAGCACCTCCTAATAAACTTAATCAGTCTATTTTTACTCTGAACTGATCTCCCATAATGGCAAAGAGGCCAAATCTCACTACTGCACTCCATTAAATGGGCCACTGTGATTTTTTTCTCCTTCTCTCTCTTTGCCCTTTTCCATTTCCATATGAGTCACAGAGAGAGAGAGAGAGAGAGAGAGAGAGAGAGAGAGAGAGAGAGAGAGAGAGGTGAGACAGACAGGGTATGAGAAAGTGAGATGGAGAGAGACAGACAAGGAGAGAGACGGTGAGCATGAGACAGAGAAAGAGACTGAGTGAGAGAGGTGGGGAGAGAGAGGGAGAGACATGCAGGATGACAGAGATTGAAAGAGACATAGAGACCGAGAAACAGACATGGAGAGAGAGAGAGAGAGAGAGAGAGAGAGAGAGAGAGAGAGAGGGAATGAGGGGGAAGTAGACATGGAAAGGCAGAAAGTGAGACAGAGAGAGACAGGGTGATAGAGATGGAGAGACAGAGAGAGAAAGAGAGAAAGGAACAGATGGAGAGACAGAAAGTGAGACAGGGAGAGAAAAGGGGAAGGAGACAGACAGGCAGGGTGAGATAAAAAGAGAGAGAGAGAGTGAGACAGAGAGAGAGAGAGAGAGAGAGAGAGAGAGAGAGAGACAGAGAGAGACAGAGATGGGCAGAGTGGTAGAGATAGAGAGAGAGACAGACAGGCAGGGTGAGAGAAAAAGAGAGAGAGTGAGACAGAGCGAGAGAGCGACAGAAAAAGAGAGTAAAGGAGTAAGAGGACGGAGGAGAGCAGAAGCAGTAGGTGATGAAGAAGTGCGTATGAAGTCTTCTGGGGATGAAACAGCAAATTCAGCACATATGCAAATATTCTGATACAGCATTACCTTCCCTGCTGCTTTCACACACACACACACACACACACATATATATAAACATACACAGGCCACTTTATTAGGAACACCTGTACACCTGCTCACTCAGCCAATCATGCAGATCCAGGTCAAACGTTTCAGTTAATGTTCACATCAAACATCAGAATGGAGAAAAATCTCAGTGGCTTTGACCGTGCTGTGGATGTTGGTTTGAGTCTTTCAGAAACTGCTGATCTCCTGGGATTTTCACACACAACAGTCTCTAGAGTTTACACAGAGAGTGGTGTGAAAAACCTAAAAGCAGCAGTGAGCAGCAGTTCTGTGGGTGCAAACGCCTTGCTGAAGAGAGAGGTCAGAGGAGAACGGCCAGAGCTGACAGGAAGGCTACAGTAACTCAAACAAGCACTCTTTACAACCGTGGTGAGCAGAAAAGCATCTCAGAATGCACAACACATCAAACCTTGAGGTGGATGAGCTACAACAGCAGAAGACCACATCAGGTTCCTCTTCCTGTCAGTCAAGAACAAGAATCTGAGGCTGCAGTGGAAACAAAATGTCCCCACAGATCACCAACTGCAGGAACAGTTGGTCCTCAGAAAGATCTCTCTCTCTCTCTCTCTCTCTCTCTCTCTCACACACACACACACACACACACACACACAGCAAGGGAGTTTCATCTACCTCATCTAAAAAAAAATAAATGATAGAAAGTGAAAGTATGTTGAATATAGTGTTAGTGTTAGTGCAACTGCAGCATGGTTGCAAAAAGTGCAGAGTAGCCTAGCAACCTGACGCTACATGTTTCTAATCTGACTGAAGAATCTATTGAGAATTTTATTTAGGAATCAGATTGATGTTAGCTAAAATGTTAATCCTCTTATTTTTATGGATTAGCACTAAAAGACAGGGAGTGCTAATCGCCTAAACTAACACTTCAAATGGCGTCCTGCCAGTGGCTAAATGATGCTAACTAAAAGCTGAGGTGCTGCCCGACACACACCATGAGCTCATTCGTTAGCTGAACAAAGTTAGCTCGCTAAACACGTCCATTAGCGGCAACTCCTCAGTAAGAACGAGACCTAGATATGTAGGGTTAGTTAGCTCAATGTAGATGTTAGGCAAGCTACGTGGCTTTGTTAAAGCTAAAGTATAAATTAGGCATGCTAGCTAACTAGCAAGCTAAGCCTGTTAAACTCTTAGCCTGTAAGCTAACTTCACTGATATGCTAGTTAGCTGTCATGTCGGTGTTTAGTGTTTTATAAAATGTCTTCCTTTCTGATTTTCTTTCTTTCTTTTTCTTTCTTCCCTCCATCCTTACTTCCATCATTCTTTTCTTACCTCCATCCTGACATCTTTCTTTCCTTCCTTACATGTTTAACTTTCCTTTCTCATGTGTGTGTGTGTGTGTGTGTGTGTGTGTAAAATGTGTTAGGAGTTTGTAGTGAGAATGAACTCTGCTAAAATGTGTTTCAGAGATATTCTTTCTTTCTTTCTTTCTTTCTTTCTCAATTTCCTTCCTTTTTCTCTATTTTATCCTTTCCTTCCTTGCTTTTATTTCTTTTATTTTTTCTATCCATCCATCCTTTCATCCTTCCATTGTTCCTTCCAATCTTAGATCCTTCCATCCTACCTTCCATGCTTCTCACCATTCTTCTCTCCATCTTTCCAGTCTTCCTTCCTTCCTTCCATCCTTCGATCCTTCCCTGTTTGCTTTATTTACTTTTTACCTTGCTTTCACTCATGTGTGTGTGTGTGTGTGTGTGTGTGTGTGTGTGTGTGTGTGTGTGTGTGTTTTAGGAGTTTGTAATGAGAGTGAACTCCACTGAAATGGGTTTTAGAGAATTATTGAAAAAAAAAACCCTGAGAAATGTGTGTAAGAAATCGTGAAAAACTGTAAAGCACATCATAATAAAAGGAGGAATAAGTATGTGTGTGTGTGTGTGTGCGTGTGTGACCGTGTGTGTGTGTGTGTGTGTGACCGTGTGTGTGTATAGTGGTTCTGTGTCAGAATGATGGTGAGGCCCGGAGCGCAGACTTCCTGGTGCACTGTGAGACTATTACATGGTCTAGCAGAGCCTAACTAATAACCTCGAGCACATCACCCAATTCCCTCAGCCTCACGTCAGAGTGTCAGGGGCTTCATCTCTCTCCCTCACACACACACACACTCACACACACACACACACCTTGCTCAGTATTAACATGTTGTATGGTGATGTTGGTCAGTGAGCTGTCTGTCATCCTCCTAAATCAGGACTAGCACCTAAAAACAGGAACACGCTTCTGCCCAGATCTAGACCTGCTAGAACTTTTTTTTTTTTTGCGAACATTCTATAACATTAAATGTAACTGTAAATGGATAAAAAGTATGATATGTTCTTTAATAAACAATACATCCATTCTTCCATCCTTCCATCCACCATTACACTAATTTTCTAATTTTTTTATGAGTAAAATCCTTCCTTCTTTCTGCCATCATTACATCGTAAATTCCTCCCTTTCTTCTTTTTATCCGTCATTCCGTTTTGTATCCTTCCTTCCTTCTTTCTTTATTTTCTTTTCCCATCCTTCTTCCTCTCTTATTCTTTCACTTCCTTTCCTTCTATTTTGTCCTCATATTTTTCTTTCGTTCTTTCTTTTCGTTAATGGTGTGTGTTTATGATGATGTGTGTGTTTATACTGGTGTGTGTGTGTGTGTGTGAGAGAGAGAGAGAGAGAGAGAGAGAGAGAGAGAGAGTGTATTAGAGGAGACTGTCTCCAGACTCCAGGCCCTGCAGCATTGGGGAAGCATGTTAAACCCCCGCTGTACTCTCGCCACACTGAGCTCTTTTACACCACCATCGCCTCCACAGGCAAGTGTGTGTGTGTGTGTGTGTGTGTGTGTGTTTCTCACAGACACACACGCTGGTGAATACAGTGCTCTCACTCCCTCCTGCCAATTCCTTCCTCACTTCAGTCCTCTGTTTTTTTTTCTTCCTCCCCTCCATCAAGCCGGCGACGTTCAGTGCTGAGCCATGACATTGCACAATGGAAAAGAGAGGGAGAGAGGGAGAGAGGGAGCGAGAGAGAAAAGGGAAAGAGAAAGACAGTGACAGAGAGCAAAATGGAGTGGGATGGTGGACGGAGTACAGAAGTGCGCTGCTGCCATGCATGAAGAAACTATGAGAAAACTACGAGAAAAAGATGTTAGTTCTAGGAGAAAAGTATCTTGTTATTAAAACATCTCGTTATTACGAGGAAAAACACATCGCTGCTGTGAAGAAAACATCTCAGTTCTGTGAAATAAAAACACCTCTTTACTAAGAGAAGAACTTCTCTTTACTACAAGGAAAACATCTCGTCAGTGTGAAGAAAACATCTTGTTACTACGATAAAAAACATCTCAGTTCTATGAGAAAAACGTCTCGTTACTGGAGAACTTATCAACAGGCACCCATGTGGGCTATATTGTAAATATGAGATCAATTATCTTGTTTTTATCTCATCATTATGAAATGTTTTTCTTTTCTCGTAGCAACAACTTGCTGTTCTTGTAATAACGAGACATTGTCTTGTAACAGCGTGTTGTAATCTTGTAATAATATCTCATAATAATGAGATAAATATCTTGTAAGATGTTTTCTAAGAAGAATGAGATAAATATCTCATAATAAAGAGATGTTTTCTTGTAAATTTGTAAATAAAACAAAGTGCTTTTCTTTTAATAACGAATTGTTTTCTAAGAGTAATGAGATATATGGTACTGTAATAACGAGATATTTCTTGTAGTAACGAGATGCTTTGTCATAAAAACAAGATAATTTCTTGTAATATTTTTTTGTAATAACGAGATGTTTTTC
Organism: Pangasius macronema; assembly: GCA_037577455.1. NCBI lineage: Eukaryota > Metazoa > Chordata > Actinopteri > Siluriformes > Pangasiidae > Pangasius > Pangasius macronema. Next base: position 2,270,224 of record CM074967.1, on the reverse strand, counting down.
TCACAATAACGAGATGTTTTGTAATAACATTTTGCTTTTCTTGTAAAAAAAAAAAGCTCTTTTAAGAGTAACATGATACATATATTTTTAATAACAAAATGTTTACTCATAATAACTAGACAGATATCTTAAAAAACAAGATGCTTTCCTCATAAAAATATGTTTTCCAAGAGTACGAGATACATATCGTGATGTTTCCTTGTAATAATGAAATGCTTTTTTTTGTACTAGAGGGATGTTCTTTAGAGTTACGAGGTACATAGCTTGTAATAAAGAGATGCTTTTGTAATAATGTAATAACGAGATAGCTGGCACGAGAAACGAGATAAACAGCTTGTAATAGCCGAGATAAATAGCTTGTAATTATGAAACGTCTTGTTGTAGTAAGGAGAGATGTTGTGTATATGTGTATATTGTAATAAGAAGGTGTTTTATTTGTAATAGCGAAATATTTTCTTGTAATAACTAGATGCTGATGGGAACTTGTGTAGCAGTAATATGCTTCATAATGGAGAAGAAGTGAGAGAGAGAGAGAGAGAGAGTGTGTGTGTGTGTGTGTGTGTGTGTGTGTGTGTGTGTGTGTGTGTGGGCAAGGCCCACCGGAACACTGGGGTAAGTGTATTTTGTAATAATAAAATAATGCAATTTACATCACGGCTTATTAAAAGCTATAGATAACACAATAAAACATTACTGCATCCTCCTCTTCCTCTCTTCATCCTCTCTTCGTCCTCTCCTCTTCCTCGTCTCTCATTCGGATGCAGCAACGCGTCCACTCTTATTGCTAAAATCAGCAGCTTGGCCGTCATGTGCCGCTTTTTAAAACTCATCATTTGAGCCTAATTGGGGAAGAAGCTCAAGCACAGATTACGCTCCACATGCTGTCCATGCGTGTGGACAGAAACATTTGCCATATCTTTTTCGTTTTTTTTTCTTCCTTTCCTCTTTTCTCCTTTCCAAGCACTCTGCCGCCAGCGCTATTTCTCAAGCTTGCATGCTTTAGTGTAATAAATGGACAGTTTTTTTTTTTTTCCTTTTTTCCCCTCCAGTGTTCAGACTGAGTGTAAGCTCGAACCGTGCGCCTGCAGGACGGCGCCACAGCTCCACCAAGTGGCCACTGATTATTGACAAAGAGTTCTAAAAGTCATCCAAAACTTTTCCTGCGTGCTTGTGTGTGTGTGTGTGTGTGTGTGTGTTGAATAATCAGTGGCGTGATTCATAATCAGTAATCATTTGGTGAAATGGCACATTAATGATGTATAGCAGGGGGTTTCTACAGTTCTGCAGCCAGGAACTCCTTCCAGCCTCAAAAACCCAAAAAGAACACAGAAGTGACGCGGAGCCTGTGATGATTACAGCACGCGTTTATTTTATGGCCATAATCCAGAAATATTAGGCACAGCAGGCATCATCATAATTATTTATTGGAGCTATAAAAGTGTTTTTATTCCCAGACTTTCCATCTACAGAAACCAAATCAGCTACTAAACATTTTCTATTATTGTTATTGTTATCATCATCATCAGGACTTTTTTTGCACTTAAGTTCGCATTATTATATTATTATTTTTTATTTATGTTTAATAATATTATTGAGGTTTGGATTTGGACCTATTTAGTTTAAGTGACAAATTAATTAGGATTACAATTTTAAGAAGTTGTTGTTGTTGTTGTTGTTGTTGTTCAAAGAAGAAACAAGTAAAAGAAACAAATAAATAACATACAACAAACAAACAAACAAATATTATTAATTAACTATTTAACAATTAAAATATTATGAACCCCCAGGCTTTAATAATAATTGTCATGATAATAAAAAAATGTTTTAATAATAATAATAATAATAAGAAGAAGAAGTAGAAGAAGAAGAAGAAGAAGAAGAAGAACAACAACAACAACAACAACAAGTAGAAGAGACAAACAAAATATACAAACAAACAAATAAATGTTATTAATGAACCACTTAAAAATATTACCCCCAGGTTTTAACAACAACAACAACAACAACAACAACAACAACAACAACAACAACAACAACAACAACCACCACCATGAATGTAAAGGATATACCTGCACACACAATGGGAACAGATTTAATATATCTGAATATATTTGTTCTTCGGGGTGAATAAATGTCCGGATGTTGATGATGATGTTACTCTGTGCAACACTACGATGCCGATATGATTCGGTTTGTACGACCTGCACACGAGGGTTAGAGCTTTAGAGATGCTACTGGAGGGTGGGATTCAGTTTGGCCGCGCTCCTGCGAATAACACATAGTTCTGATAAACAACAGACGACAGAAGGCACCGGTGCACCAACACTTTTATTTAAAATAATTAATCCATATTTGATGAATATGCGAATAAGATCCGCCCACTGCGTCTAACTGCTGTTTGAAAAAAGTCTCATAGACTTTATGACTTTATAATGCAATAAAATATGTCGTGTACATATTCAACACTAAATCAAAACTTGCTCACAGAACACTTTCAACATCTACACACTCAAATTAATCCCACCAAAAAAAAAAACGAAACACTTTGTAATAAAGTTTATTGCCGTAACTCGCAATTACGTCATTTTCGAACCCCGCTACAAAACGGGAACCTTGTTTACTGCTGATGCTGCGAGCGGCCATGTTGATTTGACGTCACTTGATGAAACTGGGTTGAGAAGAACATCCCTCGTACTCGTAGGAGTCGAGGCAGCATTTTCTTTGTTTTTTTCCTAATCAGAAATCGGAAAATTACGAGTTATCGCCTTTAATCAAATGCGCCATTAATAACAGACCACGCAAAAGGTCTATTTTCATAGCGTGACCCATCAACCCCACTTCCTCTACCGTTTAGCGCTGTCAGGGTTGGGCGTGTCAACAGTGACGTTTATTAATAATCTATAGGCATGAGTCAAATTCCAGAAACACATTACATCAGGCAAACGGGTCTCTCACTAGTAGAATGACACACAGACACTTCAGGACAGCTGCATTCATGATTTCATGTAACTATAAATGGATAAAAAGTGTTTCTCTTTAAGAAAAGGTGTAATAAATAATAAATTGCTGACGTAAAAGAGGAATAAAACATTCAGGGACATGCTGCTGCAGGAAAATAAAGAACTTCGGGGAGCTAACAGTGACTCCGCTTCATCCCACCACTCTGTTGTTGATTATTTTACTATAACTGCATGACACGGAGTGTTTTATTCCTTGCATCACAAACGCTAGGCTGCATCAAGATCTGTGCTTTTGTCCATTTGTATTCATTCCCTTCTTTCTGAAGCTACTTTGTGTCACGTCACTGCTTGGACTTCCTCTTGGCCAGCCTCCCAGACTACGAGCAGGTCACATGACCCTGTTTCATGCTGGACTTCACCTGTTTTCAGTCTCTCCTGTGATTCATGTCCCTAGTTAAACCCTTTGTTGTGATTAAAGTACAAGTAAATATCATCATCATCATCATCATCATGCATAGGAGATAATAATATATGAATAATCATCACTAATAGCAAGCAATGTTTTCAGTCTCCTTTTCTCACACTGCGTTGTCTTCATATTCTTAAACAGCATACAGCGTGTTACTGCCCACACCATCACTCATCGTCTCAGCACTCACTGGAGTTTCCTCCTGCTTTATTAAATAAGCAAATAAACTCAAACGTCTGCAAAACGACACGTTAATGATCACGTTAGGTCAGGTGGTTAGGTAATATTGCATTACATTAAGGTTCCTTTAACAAGCATTTCTACTGCTTTAGATAAGATTAGCATGAACAGACATGAACTTTAGCCTGAATAAACCATAAGCAATGTTATATGAAAATAATCCGTGGGGAAGTAAGTTACATCAGTGAGAATCAAGGGGAAGGAGAACGAGACAGTGGTGAGAGCGGCCATGCTGTATGGTTTAGAGACAGTGTCACTGAGGAAGAGGCAGGAGTCAGAGC
>CM074967.1:2229446-2262820 GCA_037577455.1 Pangasius macronema | reverse complement strand
GTTAAATGCAGAGCACAAATTCCGAGTATGGGTCACCACACTTGGCCACAAAGTCACTTCACTTCACTTTTTTTTTTGTTTGTTTTAGAAATGTGAGAAAGAAAAGATAAGAAATAAAAGAGAACAAAAGCAGACATTGTACAATCACAGACCTATGTGGAGTCCCAACGTTAGCATGGCTCATAGACTCACATGATGCTTTGCAAATTAATTCCAATGTTAAAAAAATTTTAAAAAAATAAAGATGAAGTGTTGGATAGGAGTTGAACCGGCATCAAGGCTCAGCAGAAGAGCTAGCTCCCTTCAACCGGCAATTTAAAAAAAACGCATATAGTTAGAGTATAAACTGATTCAGGATGTCGCTTTTTTTAAACTGTCGTAGTTAAATGCTAATAAATGAAAGTAAGACACACATCAAATCACGCTGTAACAGCAGCACATAGGATACAGATTACATTTCCAGCATTGCTGTTTTTTAGCTTGCACTGTGCAAAGTAATAAATCTGAAACTGGGAGTGCGCAGCATGGAAGCTCATGTCCAACTCATGTTCAACAGAGACCTCATTATAGCTCAGTGAGCGAGAAGCGCCCGAAAACGCGTCTGGATCGGCAGTGGTGCTGTAATCTAGCGGAGAGGGATTGTGTAGTGATGCGCAACCCACGGCTCCCACTGTGCAATTCACTCTGCCACAGTGCATCGACTTTATTTCAGTTTATTTTAGCATGAACGCTAAAATTAATTGCAGGGGGAATTCCTCTGGGATTGGGTGGGATTGAGTTAAAAAAGACATCACACTCACCTCACTTCATACAGAAACATATGAAAGTGATGATGTTTCATTAAAGAAGCAGTAGAAAACAAAAAAATTAGACTTTCCCCATAGTTATCTAACACAACGTGTAGTTAGCTGTAAAACTGGCTTCATCCTGAGGAAAATATTAAAATATTTAAATATTAAAATCAGACCAACAAAGTACCTTCAGCTGCTACTTCTGATCTTTCCACCTTCCTGACTAGTCGACGTCCCCACGGCGGCCATGTTGCTCCACGGCGAATGTTCAGACCGTGCGTTTCATAGACTCGTCGACTAACAACAGGACAAGAAGCGGAGTAAGCCATCATCGCGTTTAATTACGCCACTCTCGGGACCGCTCGGTTCATAATTGTGTTTCTTCGCTGATTATGACACTGCAGAAAGTCACAAAAATCACACGACTCAATCACATGTGTCAAAGTCATAATCAGGATAAGATGTAAAAAATAAGACGGAAGGACATCTCACATCCTGTAATTAAGCGCCCGCTTCCCTGTGGGAGCGGCTGGGTTTGTAGATCGTGCAGAGTGTTGAATACAGTGAGGATGTTGGATCGTACAGGCTGTGCTGATACACGGCACCGGGCTTTTCCCTGGCTGGGGCCCGAGCCAGTAAACGGGCCTTGGGGACGCGATAACTCGCCGATCATTAAGCTACCTCCATGTCATTATAAAGCTGTAAAGGGCCCACAAATAAAGTGGAAGTTGAAATATGCAGCTTTATAGTTGCTGTAATGTTGGATCACACTGCAGCCTCTCTCAGCGTCGCATTAAACACGGCAGAATCGCAGCAGCTCGCACGCGGCCACGTGGACACGCAGCTCGCACACGGCCACGTGGACACGCAGCTCGCACACGGCCATGTGGACATGCGGCTCTCACACGGCCACGTGGACACTTCTCAGGGGTTTTCAGAGGGACGCGTTACAGCAGGGATACTGTAGATGTTCATCTATCTATCTGGATTTATTTATTTAGGTTTATTTACATATTAATTAACATGTATTAATACATTTATTAATCTATTTAGCTAATTATTTATTCAAGTATTTATTACCTATGTATATATTTTTTTCAGATTTGTTATGCTACAAAATCAATAAAAATAAATTATTAAATTAATTAAAAAAATTAAAATTAACAGTTAAAAACAAATTGTGTAAATCTTTGCTGTGATGTAGCGTTGTCCATCAATCTTATTTACTTTATTATTTATTTATTAATATGTTTATTAATACATTCATATTAATACATTCATCCGTCTGTCTGTCTTTTTAGTTTTCCGTTTTGTTTGAAATCATAATTTAAAAATGGTTAAAAACAGTTTTTTGTACATCTTCTCTGTGGGGTTGTACTGCCTGTAAGCCATACTTTCTTTCTTTCCTTCTTTCTTTCCTGCCTTCCTTCTTTCTTTCCTTCCTTCCTTCCTTCAGCAGACATCAGTGACACATCAGAGCAGTTTGTTACAGGAGCAGTGAGCAGGTTCGCTCGGCTCACCACCAGGCCGAGTCTCAGCAGTGTCCTTGGCTCTGATCACTATTTCAGTAATGTTAGCCACAGTGCTCTTAGCAGCTCCACTACTCCAATTTCACACCATTTACAAATCTGCTAGTTACCACACACACACACACACACACACACACACACACACACGTCTGTAGCTGGCGAGCACATGCACATCAGAGGTGCCTGACTGGTCGAGGTGTCATCACCAGAAACATGAAAACCAATAAAAGATAGTGTTTTTTTATATCTTTTTTTATGAATTAAGTGCATGCCAGTTTTTGTTTAAAAATATTTCACTTGGAAGCTGTTGAAATTATTTAAACCCTGGAGGAAAAAGAAAACAGGCTACAGATGGATTTAGAGGTCAGTGAGCACGTGACTGCTTTATTTTATTTTACTATTATTTTATTTTCATATGAGCTGTTGATCATCTCACACGCTCCAGATGTGTCCTTCAGCATGTTTTAAGCTCAAGCGGAAATGATTGTTGTTAGAATAATGCGGCATAATCTTTAATCCAAACTCTTAGCAAGGTTTTAATATTAATCACAAGGTGTACATGGAACTAACTAACTAACTAACTAACTCAGCATTACCACCTGATTTCAGTAAGAAAAAGGAAAAACGTCATTGTTTTCATGTCTGGAATTAGACCTGCTGAAACATATACTTATATACTTGACTTATTTATTTATAAATATATTAATACATATGTATTAATATATATTATATCCTAATTAATACTAATTCAAAACAATGCTAATGACTAGTTTTAAACTGTTAGGAGCATAGAGTTTATTTATTTATTTTTAAAATCCATATATATTTAAATGTTTTTGAAACCCTTTTCATTTTACACTTGAAATTGCATTTACTTCCGGTATGTGACGTCGCCGGATTCGCACTGCGCATGCGCCGACTTCCGGGAAGTTCTGGGCACTCGTATTTAATTGGGTTTTCCGGCGATTTATTTGACGTTATCATAAAAAAAACAACAGGTCATAATGCAGAGCTGCGGCGGCTCTTAACTACATTAAGGGTTTGTTTGTTGTTTGGACCGGAAGTGGAAAGGCGCACGTGAGCGCGCGTGCAGGCGTTATAACGCGCGTGTATAAGCAGCGCCGTGGTGTTGTAGTAAACAGGGGACAGCAGGAGTGTGTGATGGAGCAGCTGTTGAAGAGGGAGCTGGGCTGCAGCAGGGTGGAGGCTGTGGGTTCCTCCGGGGGAGGATGCATCAGTGAGGGCCAGAGCTACAGCACAGACTCCGGCACCGTGTTCGCCAAGATCAACCACAAGAGCCAGGTGCTTATTCACAGGGAGAAAATATATATATACACTTTAAATATTACACAAGCACGCAAACCCTGGGATAACTGGTGTGCAAATAGTGTGCATTAAACTAATAATGCAACTCAAGATTACCTGTATAGGCCTATAGGGCTTTTACTACAGTAAATCACAATATTCATCATATTTATTTATTATACACTACATCTATAATACTAATACTTTTAATGCTACTTATATATATATATATATATCTCCATCTATAGATGACTGCTCAGACACGACACACACATTGCACACAGCTACTACAGGGCGTCCCGAAAGTCTCCATACACAGGGCAAATTAACATTTTATTTTGTTTTTTTGCAAAATGTCTTCCAAAATTTTTCATACTTAGTTTATATTATATATTATATATATTTTTTTTTCCAGATAGGCTTTAAGAATGCCTTTGTCAAAAGAAAAACATATTGAAATCATTCCCATAGCTGGATCAGGAAGGTTGCGATGGACATGGCAAGCACATCACTCTCTCACACACACTCACACACACACCTGCTAAACTTATTAACAAATAGACTGGAAGTGTTGAGCACCAACCGAGAAGCAGACGTCCATGATCATCCACTGACGAAGACACAACCGACGTGGTGCTGGCAAACACAGTCCCCTGTGAATGGAGACTTCCAGGACACTCTGTGTTTCAAATAAAATTTTATTGGTCACACACACACACACGCACACACACACACACACACACACACACACATATATACAGTAGGACGTGCAATGAAATGCTTTTTAACGACTATCCGTGCCATAAAAATGAGAATTTACACCAAGCAGATGTTTATTTGCAGTAAAGTGCAGATATATATTTATCTGATTACCTTCTGCACTCTTGTTCACTTACTCTGACTGCACATATTGCTGCGTCTACATTTACACACTGCACTTTACCTACATAATTATTAGGCATTCATACCAGTTCCTGAATACATCCTGTATATTCTGTATATCTATATATACACTGCATTTGTACATAAATCAACCCCCTTTTCTTCCCCTTCCTCCTTATCTTCTTATGTGTATATGTTATATTGCACAGCTGTAGAATGCCTGAGTCTCACAACAAGCATTTCAGAGTCGTTTCAACTGTCCCTGGCATCTTGTGCACATGACAAATAAACTCGAAACCTGAAACAAAGCAGCTTTACAGGAATCTGGGAGTACCGTTAGTTCGTTACTTCCGAGTATGATGGATTCTCCAGGGATAAATGATGTGTGTATAAACTCCATGTGTACTACGAACACCTTATTTTAATACAAACTGCATTTTTTTTAGATGCAGGTGAGTATTTTAGGGGGTGTGGCCATGTCAATTGCTCTTGAGTGTTAATAGGTCACATGACCATAACATGGCTGCGATGTAAGACGTGTCTGCGGTAGGAACTCGATAAGCTTTGCGTTACGTCTTTGACAAGTCCGATAGAAAAAAAGAGTGAGAGAGAGAGAGAGTGATACAGATGGAATTTAAATCCTAGAGATTCTCCGTTAATAATGACCTCATTCCCCATGTAAACCTGATCCTGTCCGAATAGGGCTTTAGATCCCTAATAAACACGATAGAGACGGCATCATGAAGGAACTCGTCCTCTTCCGGGTGACGCCAGATTGCAAGAATATAAATCGTTAAGGAGTAAAAGAGTAAAGACAGACGGTACTGAGTGTTTACAGGATGTTCAGTGATCAGATGATATGCTCAGATTGAGAATAAGAGTCCTGGGATGAGCAGCAGGACAGTCTTTATGATTACAGCAGCAGCAGCAGCTCTTACCTCTTACGAAGGTACAAATCTGTTTTTGGGAAGTGTAAATCTTTAAGGTGGGATTATACACCGGAGCAGAACGCTAATGTGAAAAAGCAGACATGAAAAATGAAATCCGTACAGCAAAATGAATCGAGTTCATCAACGTTTGTATACGAGGCTCATGCATCCGACAAATGCGTAACGCTTATAGCTACCAGTTTAGCGTCATGCATAAATCAAAAGACATCATTTGGCTTGAGATGTGTACCTGAGGAGTAAAGCGGAACTGTGTTTTCATCCTAATCGCTTAAGGCTACGCCTCTTACCCGAGTCGGACGACACCAAAAAATTGCGATGAGGAAAAAAAGTGATTCACACAATATCAGAGAATACATAGGGGAAAAAAACACACCGTGGCGTGCCGGTATGGGAAAATAAACCACGATGTGATGATGTGATGAATTGGAGTTACAGTTCAGCATGTCCTGAAGTTATTGATTAAAGAACGAGTCTTCACACTTTATCCGTTTACAGTTACGTTTAACGTTGTGCAGTTTGTTTCTGTTATCACTTACGTTACAGCAGCTATAAACAGTACATAGCTAGCACAGTAGCAAGCTCTGTTCAGGTTTATTCAACATTACGACAACGCGAAACTAGTTCACGCTTCCCAGATGGAGAGCTACAAGCGGGAGCTGCGTCGCTGTGCATGAGCCCTGGAATGGCGCTGATCGATGAGCAGAACAGAGCGGTTTTCCTTAATCTCACGTCTTCCGTTAGAGGACCTTCATCGATATTGATCACACACTCGGTTAAAGACTTTGGCCGAGATTTCGTACACACTAGATTCTGAATCCTGTTCCCACACGCAGGCCAGAACCATGTTCGACGGAGAGAAAGCCAGCCTGGAGGCGATCCTGTCCACGAACGCGATCCGAGCGCCGAGACCGATGAAGGTGGTGGATCTGGAAGCAGGAGGAGCCGTGTTCATCATGGAGCACGTAGACATGAAATCCCTGAACAGGTTAGTGATGTGTACGAGCAGCGCGTCCAATACAGCGACACGAATAACGCAAGAGCTTCAGACATCATCGAGAAGGTTAAGGTTTAAATGTACAAATGTTAAAAATGGTTCATGTCCTGCGTTTAGCTCTGGAGTTTGTGGACATTTTGTAACATGAACCTCGGCTTCAGATCATATCACTGGCGATGAGTTACTGTGATTTTATAAAGCTTTGTATATAAATCTGGAGGGATTTTTTATTTGGCTGAACAAAACATTTACGCACAAAAATCAATAAGAGAGGCTTAATACAAAAACAGTCTGAATTGATCACACTGAACTAAATTTCACAATATGACATTGGAAGACGTTTCTACGTTACATATGGTGTTTAGGTTTGCTAAGAAACCTGCAAAACTTTAAATGTTTAAAAAAAAAAAAAGAAAGAAAAATGGATTCGTACAATACTGAAATGATTTTAATGATTTAGCATCGTCACTAGGGCTGGGCAATATGATGATATTTTGATATCATGGTAAATAATGTGACAATATGCTTTCTGAGATATTGTGGAGCTCACCGTACATATCTTAATACATTTTTAATCCTATTTTTATTATTTTTTTAAAAATGAGTTTAATGTAAATTTAATTACAAACTGACTGGAAGCAGATGATGGTCTATTTATTTATTTATTTATTTATTTATTTATTTATTTAATTTTTCTCATATTCCCCTATTGTTAAATTTTTATTTGCTCGTATTTTTAAATACATTTATTTTTGTAGACGTTAAATAGAGTTAAATCATTAAACTGCTGTTTCGTCACCTCTGTCTGTAACACCAAATCACCTGCTTACAATCAGCTTGTAAAATAAATAAATAAATAAATAAATAAATAAACATTTTTTAAAAAATCTATAAAAATACATTTTTAAATATATTTTTTTACATTTAAAAAGGTTTAATTAAAAAAAAAAACAGTACAAAACCTCCAGCTGCTTCCAGTCAGTTCGTAATTGTTGTGTAAAAATAATAAAGAAGATTATGAAAGAATTAATAAAATGTTATAAAACGAATCACGCCACTCGCGATATCTCAGAAGTGACGTAATGCATCAGGAGAGATCGTCGTATCGCTCAGCCTCATCACGCCGTACAGGAGGCATGACCTGCATGGGTAATTCTGTTCAATTTTCAACAATTAAAAGTTTCTGTAACTTGGTTTTACTGAGTCAGTGAGCGCATGGTGATCTCCCTCAGACTCCTCATACTGAAGACTGATCAGCGTGTTACACAGCGCGAGTCCTCGAGTAGGGGAGAGTGGGGTCGGTTCTAACACACTCGATTGCTCCAGTCAACAACAACAGCTCTGCACATGCTCAGTAGCATCCTCGGTCTACTTGAGGATTGTCCTCATGTGGAGAACGTTTCGATTCGTGTGTTCATTCTGTATGCTGAAGAAACCAAAAATAATTCTGATCACGGTATAAGCGGCTCAGATTGCTTAGTGATGTCACGGAGATGTGCGTCATTAAAAACACGCCTGAAGCGTCATTTCGGCACACAACCACGTGACTGCTTAGCAACTGGTTCAAAAGAAGCGCAAAACTTTCGAAGTTTCGAAGGTGCTTCGAGGAAATGATGGTTCGAGTTAGATACATTAGCAATTAGCGATACAGAGATACTTTGTAGTTGTGGAACGAACAAAGAGACAAGGGCAGTTTATAATCTGGGAAGTTTTTATTCATGTTAACATTTAAGGTTGACTATTTAGAAGACATTTGTATAAATAATGTGTAAGAGCTTAGCTTTGCTTATACCATAAAACAAAAATAAAAGGAGATTGCGGTTTGTTTTTTAAGTAATACACGACTTTGACTTTATTGTGGACTTTATAGGAGCTGCACTTCATTATCTGACCACCAGATGCCACTAGTGTGCGCCGTGTGGAAAAGTTTCTCGTAATGAACCTTTTTTGTTTTCGAAACGTTTAGAAGGAAAGCGTCACCGACTTCTGAAAGCTTAGGTTTTGCCATCACCACTGTCGGGTAGTGTGATTGATAGTTAGCTAGTTAGCGTTAAGATATTTAACGAAACACGAGAGCGGTTCCACTTACTTGCGAAATTGTTTCCTTCCTGGAAAACGTCTCGCCTGAGCACTTCAGCACTTTTTGGTGCATCATCCGACGGCTAACGTTTATGCATCCAGTCTGCTTTATCTGGTGCAACCATTGTACAGCTACGTAGGAGTTCGTCACTGCAGGATGAATAATTTACAAAAAATATACTTATTTCCTCAGGCCATGCTGTATGGTTTAGAGACAGTGGCACTGAGGAAGAGGCAGGAGTCAGAGCTAGAGGTAGCAGAGCTGAAGANGGAAGGCCAAAGAGGAGGTATATGGAGGTAATAAATGAGGAGATGAAGCTAGTGGGTGCAAGTGTTGAGGATGGAGAGTGATGATTCGCTGTGGAGACCCCTGAAGGGAAAAGCCCAAAGAAGAATAAGAAGAAGAAGAGATAAAATATACCTATACTGTGTTAAAAACCTGGCGATTTAGCTGTAACTCTGCTGTAAAATTCTGTTTGAATGAAAGCGTCACGTTAAAGTATTTCCTCTGTATTGTTCCTAAAGGTACGCGGCTCAGTTGGGGCAGCAGCTAGCGGATCTGCACCTCCATAATAAACGACAGAAAGAGAAACAGAACAAGGAGCAGCAAACTGTTGGTAAGAGAGCACACTGGTGTTCGAGATACATGCAGAAAAAAAACACACATTTGGTTTTTACTCAAAATAAATAGGAAAGGAAACGTAACATAGTTTGTGTGATGTAACAGTGATATTGTCGTGATTCCGTGCAGGAAAAGGAAGTGGCCAGTCAGAAGTTCCCGTTATTGACAAGTTCGGGTTCCACATCGAAACCTGTTGTGGCTATCTCCCTCAGGTATGGAAGCCCATTTCCACCACTTAATAAAACAATCCTGAGTACTACATCAAAATGATGAGAAAACAAGTCATAGTTTCAAGGTAATAAGTCATAAGTCATAAATTTGAGATAAGTCATAATTATGAGATAACAGGTCATAATTCTGAGACCCTGTTGGTATCTTCTGGAAGGCGTGCATGGACACAGGCTAACCTAGCTTTCTGGTTTCAGTCTCTTAAGACAGCATGCCTCTAACCTGAGACAGTATCTCAATTATGAATTGCAGTTACATAATTATAACTAGTATCTCATTTCATGGTTCTGACCTCAGACAGTATCTTGACTTCTCATGCTTATGACTTTGTAGCTTATAATGTATGGTTCTAAACTAAGACATTATCTCGAAGTTATGACTTAGTATCTCACAATTATGACTTGGTATCTCGAAATTATGACATGGTATCTTGCAACTATGACTTCTCATACTTATGTTTTTGTATTAGCATCTAAAAATTATGAGATATCTCAGTGATAACTAGGCATATCATAATTATGACTATGTCTCAATTATGACTTGGTCATAATTATAATTCAGTTTTGAGATACTAAGTCATGAGATACTTGGGATAGAATTATTGGAATTATGACTTGGTATCTCAATTATGGCTTACTATCTCAAAATTATATAGGTATCTCAATTAAGAATTTGCATCTCATGATTGACTTAGTATCTCAAAATTATGGTATAATATCTTGAAATTACGACTGTGTATCTCATAACTACGACTTGGTATCTTGAAATTATAACTTTGTATCTCATGATGCATGGTATGTATCAAAATTATGACTGAGTATCTCATAATTATGACTTCTCTCTAAATTATTCTGTCTCATACTTATGTCTTTGTATCTGAAATCTATGACTTGTCATCTCATAATTAGTGACTGACTTAGTATCTCAAAATTATGAGATAGTACCTCAACATTGTGAGTTGGTATCTCATAATTATGACGTGTACGTCCTAATTATGACTTATTTTACAAGATAATACACAGGTTTTTTTTTTTTTAAAGCGGTGGAAATTGGCTTCCATTCTCGGGTAACTGATTAGCACGCTTGCTCATAACCAAGATGTCCAGCATGTGAGAAAAACGTCGCGGAGAGCAGAGCCAGAGACGTCCACTTGCTGACCGTCCTGCTGACCCACAGGAAAATGCGGGTCGTTTCTGATCAGCACCAGCTGGGATTAGTGGAGCAGTCGTACGGCGACAGAGAGGCCAGGGAATTATGGGCCAGCCTCCAGGTAAGAAAAAAAACCCCACAGTGCGTATGATATTTTTAACAGTAGTAAGAGATGATTTATGTGAGCACCGAGCACATTTTAGCCAATTAAGTCCCCGAATACGGTTAATAACATTATGGCCACCGGCTGCTGGGTTTGTCTGATCAGAGCTGAACCGAACTTGCACAAGGTTTTTAATGATGTGCTCCTTTTTTTAGCTCTTCATTTGGGAGATGGATTACTGCGTAGCCTAAAACCCCGAAGAGCTGAATTAGTTTCACCTCGAGAGATTGATATTGAATCTAAGTAGGTCAAACAAGTCCTTCCTTACTAGACCTTTCCTCATACAAGTCTCCATTAACGTGACGGCGTCGTGTGCAGTGTTTATTATTAGAAATACTCTAACACACCTCTGACACAGCCGGGTAACTAGCTAGGTAAGATGACTTGTTCTGTCATCGAGGTAACGAGCCGATGTTAGCCGGCTACCGTCAGCTCCAAAGACTTCCAATGTATCCCAGCTGGAATACTGTTAATTCTGTTGAACTCTTTGTGCAGGTTGTGTTACATAAAATACAAATGTTAAAGTTTTGACGAATTTGCAATCCTGCGCCAGTGAACGCAGTGTGTTCATGTGACCTGTTTCAGCTGAAGATCCCTGGGCTGTTTGTGGGCATGGAGGTGGAACCGGCGCTGCTTCACGGCGACCTGTGGAGCGGCAACGTGGCCGAGTACTCCGACGGCCCCATCATCTTCGACCCGGCCTCGTTCTACGGCCACGCCGAGTTCGAGCTAGGGATCGCTGGGATGTTCGGCGGCTTCGGGAAACACTTCTACAACGCCTACCATGAGAAGATCCCCAAGGCCCCGGGGTTCGACAAGAGACATCAGCTGTACCAGCTGTTCCACTACCTGAACCACTGGAACCACTTCGGGACCGGGTACAGGGGCTCGTCGCTGCGCATCATGAAGGAGCTTTCAAAGTAGAAACGTAGGGAGTCGTAATATTTGAAAATCAGTTTCGAGAATTGATTGCGGATGCTGTTCTGATTTCTGAACGAGTTTTTTTCTTTCACTCATAGTGGGTTGGATAAATATCTAGCGGATGCTAGGCGGTTGATTGTTCTGACTGGAGGATGATTAGACGAGGAATAAAACCACTCTGCGTCATGCGGTTATAGGAAAATAATCAACAGCGGGGCGGTGTGATGACACAGAGTTACTGTTTCCGCCTGGAAGTTGATTCATTTTCTATAAGTGTTTTATTCCTCTTACACCACAGCAGGTTTCCAACGATTGCAGTATTTCCTTTATTAAAGAATGACGCAATGCTTTTTATCCATTTAGAGGAACGTGTAATGTGGAATAACCATGAAACAAGTTAGTTCCTGTTCTCGCTCATGTTCATTAAGCTGCACCCGTCGTTCCCTCACCAGCCGCTCTTCGTTCTCTCTCGAGGTTAATAAATAAAACAGAGAAACCGCAAAAACAGCGTAAAATCCTCCGTGTTCGTGTTACAAAGCACTGGCACTGGAGGCTCATTCCGTAAATGCTATTTAAACATCTCCTTACAGAAAACTTAAACGATGCTTTATGTTAATCTGTTTATGCAGAGCGTCCGCTGTACAAGTCGCTGCGAATGAGCCGTTGCCATAGAAACCAGAGCTGCTGCTATAGAAAATTAATCAACGCTAACCGTAAACAGCATGTGTGGAGTTTTCGTCTGTCCTGTACACGACTGCATTAATCACAAATCACACCAGTTACAGCATCTGCTCATGACTTGGATGTTTCAGTGCTTCCTTGTTTTACAGGATATTGTTAATTTCTAGTCTTAATTAAAGCGCACCTTACAGTATAAAATGTACATAAGCAAATAAAGTCCATCCTTTATAATGTCTCTATTTTCATTTCAGTAGTTTATATATGATACACTCAGCTGTTATAGGATATAGTAATACTTCATTCTTATATAATGACATTTTCTTAAATAAATAAAAAAACAAAGATCACAGTCAGCCATGTTAAGGGTTGGAGAGACATGAGGAAATTTCTCTAAATATTTCATTAGACTGATGATCAGAAAGTTTGATTCTCTCCTTTGTCTTTTTCGTGAGTGTTTTTTAATGTAATAAGTCACATGATCAAAGCCATTTACTTGCATAGAACTACCACATTCAGAGTGCTCGGTGGTGCAGTGAGTAACGTTCCCGTTCGATCCTGATCAGCGTCTCCAGTTCGATCCTGATCTCGGAATACTGTCCGTCTGGAGTTTCACAGGTTTCTTCCGGTTTCCTTCGACTGACCAAAAACATGCCGGTAGGTGGATTGGCTTTGTTAAATTGCCCCTAGGTGTGAAGGAGTGTGTGACTGTGTATCCACGGCATCCTGAGATGGAATGGCATCTCTTCCAGGGTGTATTCCCACCTCACACCCAGGGATAGGGTCCAGATCAGCGTTGTTCAAGTACGTATGGACAACAACCCGATGTACTGCATCTGTACTTCCATAATATTTACATTTAGGCATTTTTTCCTTACTGTCTACTTAATAATATTAATAATAACATATAGCACCTTTCTCATATCCAAGGTTGCTGTACAGCCACAACACACACACACACACACACACACACAGGTTTTATGCTGTGGAAAGTGAAGGACAAAGTCAATGAGATTGAGCTAAAGAGTTTCAAAGTTTGGGGTCCATGCCACTAAAACATCTGCCCTCTACAGTAACAGGTCTGAATTTTGCGATGGCTAGGAGCCCAGCACCAGAAGTGGGCGGAGCTAAGCCATGTAGGGCTTTATCCTTACCACCATGCTCCTGTAACTCTTTAATTAAAAGTTTATCTTAGCGGTTATTGAAGATGAATTACAATTTAAGATGAACAATATTTGATGGATATATAATCGAAAAGGGTCCTTTAAAATATTTTAATGAAGTTGTGCTGCAATATTTATGTACTCGACGCAGGAATTGGGAACGTAGCCAGTCAGTGGATTAACAGTACACTGAATACCTAAATGGCTGCATGCAAATTGCACTAAATCCCATTGCCTCATTGATGAGCGAGATCAGACTGGTTCAAGCTGACAGGAAGGCTACAGTAACTCAAATAGCCACTCTTTACAACCGCGGTGAGCAGAAAAGCATCTCAACACTCTGAAACTTCTGGTGGAACGGCTACGACAGCAGAAGACCACACCGGGTTCCACTCCTGCCAGCCAGAGTGTACTTCCATATGTCATAGGAAGTTACCTGAAGCACAGATATGAGTGTTTTACAATTAATCAGCTAATTAACAGGCCTTGAAGTGGGTGTGTTTGCAAAGGAAAACTTTTAAAAGGTACAAGAGTCGATTTTTCTCCCCCTCACTTGTACAAATAACCTGATGGAAGAGAGGTAGGACATGACTGAAAGCCACAGCCTTAGCAAAAGCGTATGAAGTTGGTTTGGAAAACTGATTTCCAGTCCGGAAGGCTTGTTTGTGAATGGATTTGCTTCCTGTCGGCCATTTTATTGATGTTCAGTGAGCCACTTAAGCTCCTGGGGGGCGGAGCTTCATCAACATGGCGGGGAATCATTCAAATGTCGAACCTACCAAAACTTTAGAGACCTAATCTTATCTAATGCACTTTAAATGAGTAGGACAGGGGGCATTCCAGGACCAGGACTGGAAACATGGGGGTCTAAACTTTGCACTAAATTCAACTCTTTTTTTTTAATGGTTTGTCTTCATATATTGAATGATCATATAATTCTCAAAATCTTTCAGTTGTTGACTATTTTACAGGCTTATCTCTTCTTTTCAATAAAGTTCCGGCACTTGACTTTTAGTCCGTACAACTTTTTACGTCTTTAGGTGCTCCCTTTTTAAAACAAAACGCGTTTTTGTAAGGACGGCATGACCGCTCTGGGTTTCCGTCCGTCTGGAGCAACGTCATTTAACAGCGCGATAACAGCGCACAGAGATGCAGCGGAGGCTAGATAGGAAATATCAGTCAATTAAATAATTTAGTGAAAAAAATATTAAATTGTGTAGAATTGCAGAAGGGGGAAACGCATTTGGGATAGTTTTCAAAGCCTGGATATTTAAAGGAAACTGTAAACGGAAGGTAAAGTGTTGACAGGAAGCTCAGCGAGGGATAAAAACAGCTAAACCCGCCGTGACTCAGAGCCTCTCACCTGGACAGTGTGGAGGCACAATGGCGCTCCCGGATGTGGACAGGCTGAACGGAGACGATGGAGCAGGAGAATCCGAGGTCATGACCAGTGCCAATCTGCTGGCTGCGTTCACGGAGAGCGCCGAGATCCGAGCCCTGATCTCCAGCCTGGTGGAGCTGCAGGACGACTGCGCGGCCCAGGAGTCCACCATCCAGAGATTCGTGGGTGAGAACCTCCTCCATCTCCTCCTCCTGCTTTATCACCTTGTCCTTATCCTGAATGTCTGCGCATAGTGCGCACTACCTAGGGTGCAGTGACCATTACAGGACGCGAAGTCAGCAGGGAGGGTGGAAGGATTTGGGATGGAGTCAAGTGTTCAGGTGTACCTGGCCACGCCCCTTTCCCATTTCCCCACCCTCACCCTCTCACGCTGTGTGTGTCACTTTAATTGCTAGCGCAGTTACACTGGTGTTTAATACAATGGGGATTAATGCAGTGGTGTTTAATACAGTGGGGATTAATACAATGGGGATTAATACAATGGTGTTTAATACAATGGGGATTAATACAGTGGTGTTTAGTACAATGGGGATTAATGCAGTGGGGATTAATACAATGGGGATTAATACTTCTTACAGAAAAGCAAACAGGGAGCAAACAGTAAATGAGATTTGAGCGCTGCTGCGTTGTCCGTGTTTCGTTTGCGGTGAGAGGAGGATGCAGGGACTGCAGTACTGACATTACTGACTCACGGCAATAACGTCCTGTCTGCTGGAAAAGGCTTTATTTACTGAATAATCATGAGTTTGTGTCCCGTTGCAGTTATAATGAACCGCTATCAGGAGCAGCCGCATCTTCTGGACCCTCACCTGGGTAAGAAGCTCTCTCTCTCCTCTCTCTCCTCTCTCTCCTCTCTCTCTCTCCTCTCTCCTCCCTTTCCTCTCTCTTCTCTCTGTCCTCTTTCTCCTCTCACTCTTCTAATTCCTCTCTCTCCTCTCTCTCCTCTTTCTCCTCTCACTCTTTTAATTCCTCTCTCTCCTTTCTCTTCTCTCTTTCCTCTCTCTTCTCTCTCCTCTTTCTCCTCTCACTCTTCTTTAAGGAGAGAGAGGAGAGTGAGGACAGAGAGGAGACAGAGGATAGAAAGGAGAGCGATGAGAGTGTGGAGAGCGAGGTCTCACTCCTCTCTCTCCTCTATCTTCTGTTTCTCCTCTTTCTCCTCTTGCTTCTCTCACTATCCTCTCACTCCTCTATCTCCTTTTATTCATCTTTCTCCTCTCTCTCTCTCTCCTCTCTATCCTTTTACTCCTCTCACTCCTCTCACACACCCTTTAAAACATCTCTGTGAGGCTGTACTGAGATCTGGGACTCCTTTCTGTGCTGATTATCAGAGTGGATGCTGAACATGCTGCTGGAGCTGATCCGGAGCCAGACGTCTCCCCCGCTGCTCCTCCACCTCAGCTTTAAATTCCTTTACATCATCTCAAAGGCAAGGCTGCGTCCAACCGCGTCATGCTGAACTGATTTCAGAGTATATCCAGATTATCATTATTTAAAAGTTTGAGTATATCTTAATGTAAATAAAACATTAACGTTTATACCTGAAATAAATAAAAAAATCAGGTGTTTTTTGGAAACAAAAATTGTTAACTTTCATGTCTGAAATACTTTAATGTTGATGAATTTTAAGAAAATATTCTGAGCAATATTCTACACACTTTAGGACTGGTTCAAAGCTTTAAAATATATTTTCAGGATAATGATAATTATATTAGAGTCTCCAGTGAGTCATGAAAGGGTTAATCAGTCGTTCACGGGGCGCGTCTCTAACGTTCTGGTGCTCCATCAGGTCCGAGGCTACAAGGTCTTCATGCAGCTTTTCCCACACGAGGTGGCGGACATGCAGCCCGTGCTCGACCTCCTGTGCAGGCAGGACCCCAAGGACACGGAGGTGAGAATCGTTTAGAACCAGACACGTAGAAAATGGTCATAAATTTAAATTCCTCCACAGTGTTTATGAATTCTGGATTCTGATTGGCCGGAAGGTGTTGATTAATTTCCCATAACAGCAGCTCTGAGCTCTGAGCTCTTAATGCGCTCGGTCTAATACGTTATCGTTTCTATAGTAACAGCTCGTTCACGCTCAGACTGTAATGGATTAAAAAAACATGTGATTGTTGATATGGTGAAGTTTCTGTAACATGTATGGAAGGAGTCTCCAGTGTCAGCGCTTTGGAACAGAGGTAAAGCTGTAACTAGGTTTTCTGACATCTTCTGGAGGGATTAAAAGGAAAGGCTGGTGAGGAAACGACTGTTTATAGCTGCTGTAACATAAGTGAGAACAGGAAATAACTTATTTCACAGATGCTTCCACAACGTTAAACGTCTCTCTCTCTCTCTCTCTCTCTCTCTCTCTCTCTCTCTCTCTCTCTCTGTGCACAGACGTGGGAAACCCGTTACATGCTCCTGCTGTGGCTTTCCATGACGTGCCTCATCCCGTTCGACCTCTCGCGCCTCGACGGCCATCTGAACTCCGACTCTGAGCAGAACAGAGAGCCGATCATGGACCGCATCCTCTCGGTCGCCAAGGTAACGTCCCGGACTTTCATCTGAAGTGTTTTTCCCTGTAGAGGGTCTATAGCTACAAAATCACCTACTAAACGACACGGAAATCCTGTGACTGACCTCTGATGTCCTGTGTGTGTGTGTGTGTGTGTGTGTGTGTGTGTGTTTCAGTCTTACCTTCAAGTCAGTGATAAATCCAGAGACGCCGCGTCAGTGCTCGTATCAAAGTAAGAGAATCATTCTCTCTTCATTGCTGTGAGGTTTATTTATCAGAGTCATGTGATGGTTAAAACAATTATCAGGATTATTTTCGCTCCATATTAACATCACAATTATATATCATCATATACTTTCTTCTTGTAAGCAGTGCGATTTATAAATGCCTGAGTCAAACCTGTTTAATCCCGAAGTGTGTTATTCTTCATATACCGCAGCAGTTGGCTATCAGGGAACGACATGGCGTATGTTTTATCCGTTTATTATTACCTTCAATGTTGTGAAACATCCATGAAGCAAGTGAGCTCCTGTTTTCATTTGCGTTATAGCAGCTATAAACAATCGTTCCTTCACCAGCCTCGTTCTTGAAGTTAAAAAAAAAAGCATAAACTCCCCTGTCCTGAAGACTTTCATAAAGTTTTTAACTTCTGACTGCTCCAAAGCGCTGACACCGGAGACTCCTTTCATAAACGCTACAGAAACACCTGTACGAATCCCTGTGAACGAGCTGTTACTATAGAAACGGTAACGTGTAAACGAGAACGAGTGTATCGCTATAAACCTGAGATTTGCAGCTGTGCTACTGTCAGAGCTGCTGCTGTTACAGAAGATTAATCAGCACCTGTAAAATCTGTAACATGCTAAATGTAAGCAGTAGCTCTGAGTTTATAGACGATTATATGGCTGTATGCTGTAGTTCATGTTCCTGACCACCAGGGGGCAGAGCGCGCCTGAGTGCTGACGGTTCCGTGGCGTTGCTGAAGTGCAGCTGAATAAGTTTTTATTAAATTTATAAGACGTAATAGTTTATTAGGATAAACTATGAGTATTATTGTAGGGCTATAAAACAGGAATAAGGAGCATATAATATTTTATACTCATAAAGGGGAGATTTTTTGATCGATTTTTATCAATATTTCATTTCATTTACTTCCTATGATCCGATTATTGAAGTAACAATGAGGGGAAGAAACAGAACAGCGAAGCATCTAAATGAAATGAAAATGAGCGTATCTCATCCGTTCAGAGGACGTAGCACTAGTTAAAAGTGGTACTGTGAAGCGTTCGTACTAAACATCCTTGACGAGTTGACGTTTTTTATTTATAGCCGTGAACTGATCATAGATAACGATGGTAGAGTGCTAAAGGACAGTCATTTTATAAGGAAAGATTTTAACGAAGGGTTTTGATGTGATGGTGCAGGTTTGTGACGCGGCCGGACGTGAAGCAGAAGCGCCTGGGCGATTTCCTGGACTGGACCCTCGGCACCGTCTCGCAGTCCAGCGATCTGAGTGTGTCGGGTTACCAGGGCACCGTGGCGCTGGACGGAGCTCTGCAGTCTCTGGTAAACATCTGCACTTATACTTCTGAACTTATTTTCCAGTACATACAGGGAGTATACATGCGCTTGATGTCTGAGGTTCGACTCTTCAGTGATGCCGCTCTAGTATACATATAAACTATGTGACCAAAAGTATGTGCACCCCAGAGCATCACACCCGTACGTGTCTTTTCCCCAAACTGTTGTCACAAAGCAGGAAGCGCACAATTGTATAGAACGTCTTTGCGTGCTGTAGCGTTAGTTTCCCTTCACTGGAACTCAAACCTGTTCCAGCATGACGATGCCTCTTGTGCACAAAGCGAGCTCCATGAAGACATGGTGTGTGAAGGTTGGAGTGGAAGAACTCGAGTGTCCTGCACAGNGCTGAATGATCACAAATCCCCACAGCCTCGCTCCAACATCTAGTGGAAAGCTTCCCAGAAGAGTGGAGCTCATTATATTATAGCAAAAAGGGAATAAATCTGGAATGAGATGCTCAACAAGCACATATGGATGTGATGGTCAGGGGTGCACATACTTTTGGTATTATAGTCTACCTAGATTTAAAAAAAAAAACGTTTCTGTTACTGTTTTTCTCATATCGTCTTTATTTATGCCATATTTCAGTGTTTTCTTTTCTCCATTTGAATTCTTTAATTTGCATTTTTTGCATAAAATTCACATAAACATCCCCACACTGTAACTCAAAGTCAGAATGACGCTTGTGTAGTTTAAAAGCTCCGCCGAAGGCAAAATGACGGACCGGCCAGTTGTAAATGTGTTGGTTCGGCGTCACGCCCCTAGCCTGTCAGAGGTGGTCGTCAAACTGTTGTCAGAGATTCTGGTGAGAAAGCTGAAGAGAATAGTGTGTGTGTGTGTGTGTGTGTGTGTGTGTGTGTGTGTGTAGGTGCACAGGTGCTTGTCAGGAGTCGACCGAGGTGCATACCTGTGAGAAATAATTACTGTTCTAACGTAGCTGATCTGCAGAATATAAGAGTTTTGAAAAGATTTAATAAGGTGGCTTCTGTTTCTGAGACGGTAAACAGCACTGCTTGTTTAAAAGAGAGAGAGAGAGAGAGAGAGAGAGAGAGAGAGAGTGAGTGGGTGAGTGGTGGTGCCGGTTGCTGCTCTTGTTTGCCACGGTGTGTTTCTTTTCACACCCGAGGCTTTCAAAACTGGCTCCGTGTGATCGGAATGCCAGAGGAAACAAAAGCGCCATCAAAGTTTTGCATCACGTTAAATGTCACCAGGCTATGGCTTTGGCAAGCAAAGACTAGATGTGCATTCCTTCCAGGTTTCTGTGTACGACGCGCTGCTGTATAGATTTAGCCCGAGCTACCAGTTTATCAGCTACTCCTGCTGTAGAGGCGCGCTTGATTTCTTGATTTTGATTGGTCAGCTGCACGGGACCTGCCATCGCAGGGACATGCAAGGCAGAAGCTGTACATCACTGATTAAAAAAAAAAAAAGACCTGTAATCGTTGATGTGGTGAAGTTTTCTGTAAATGGAAGGAGTCACCAGTGTCAGCGCTTTGTAACAGTCGTGGGGTAGAGCTCTAACTTTGTAAGGCTTCAGGACAGAGGAGTTTACACTTTTTACAGTTTCTTGGCAACATGTCAAGCTGCGTTGTTCTTATTAACATCAAGAGAGAGAATGAGGGAACGACTGTTTATAGCTGATGTAATCTAAGCGAGAGCAGGATCTAACTTGTTTCATTGACATTCCACAACATAAAGAACAACACAATACTTTTTGTCTACTTATGGTTACATTTTAACGTGTAAAAATTGTAAATGTCGAAAAATGGTTGTGGTGTAAGAGGAATAAAACACTCAGGGCGCTAACGGTACCTGGTTACTATGTTGTAATCAGTTGGTTGTAACGATAGGTAGGTAGGTAGATAGATAGATAGATAGATAGATAGATAGATAGATAGATAGATAGTAGGGATGCAGGATATTGAAGGAAAATGCGATATGCGATAACTTGTTAAATAACGCGATATGCGGTACGATAATGCTATAAGTGTGTAAAATCAATTTATTCATTTATGGTGGGTACGGAGGACGTTCTGACTCCAAAGCGTGCTGAGAAACCTCTCCTTTATCTCCAGGCTCAGCTGTTCAAGCACGGCAAGCGAGAGGACTTCCTGCAGTATGGTGTGTATCGCCTCCACTTGAACACGGTTCCGGTATAATTTTGGTGTAATTAAAGAGCAGCGAGGTTAACGTCATGTTCCTCAGGGCCCACGGTGCTTCAGTGCCTGGACCAGAAGAGGATAGCAGAGAGCACTCAGACCATGCTGAGGAAGCTGGCCGTGAAGGTGGTGCAGAGACTGGGGCTCACCTTCCTGAAGCCGCGCCTGGCCAGATGGAGGTAAGAGCCCTAAATACAAACGTCTACAAACATCTACAAACATCTACAAACATCCAGGTTTCTGTAAAGCTGCTTTGGGACAGTGTCCATTGTTAACAGCAAATTCCCTTTGCAGATTGATCCTTGGGGGAATCCATGTTGCTTTGTTGAGCCTTCTGTTTTTTTTTAGCTTGAATGAAGTGTGTTAGATGACTCCATGGAGGTCAAAGTCAAAGTGGACAAGTAAATGAATGTTTACGATGTAAAATAGTCCCTAAATTCAAATGTTTAAAGTCAACTAAAAGGCTTAATTTTTGACAAAAGTTGTATCAACACCAGTTTATCAAAATCATTGAAACGTTTATATTATTTTAACAAGGAAAGAGAGAGAGTTCATTGTGATGCTCATTATTTATTGATCATGCTTTCGGGAACCTCAACCCTGGAGTGTATGAATCACAGACGATATTTCGAGGAAAACGTGATTCATACCTTATAGTCCCAAAAGGAAGGTGGCAAGAGTGTGTTATAAACAAGTATTGGAACACGGGGAATTTGAGAGAAAAGAAAAAGATCTGCCAGGCTGAGTATCGGGGCAGTGGTGACTCAGGGCTACCAGTCAGAAGGTACTAAGTTCAAGCTCACCCAGCAAGACCTTAATGCTCAACTGCTCCTGGAACGCTGTGTCCTGGCTGAACCTTGACTCTGATCCCAACTGCCTAACCAGCAAACAAAGATTTTATCTTCTGCCAACAGAACAGCACTGTGCTGCCAACAGTTACAATTTTTAATCATTAAAGAACAACCGTTTATACTGTAGTTATGTTTAATGTTGTGGAACGTCCACAAAACAAGTTAGGTCCTGTCATCACTTACGTTACAGCAGCTACGTTATAGCACTCTTTCTCTCACCAAGCTCATTTTTTTCCCCTTTGTCTTGAAGAATGCATCTTATGTTGCCGGAAATCTTGGTTGCATCTTTACCTCTGACTGTTACAGAGTGCTGACACTGGAGACTCCTTCCGTAAACGTTAAATAAACGTCTCCTTAAAGAAAACTTCGCCATATCTATGATAAGACACGTTTCTTAATCCGTTTATGTGGTGCCTCCGCCATGCAGGTCCCTGTGAAAGAGCTTTTACTATAGTAACAGTTATAGAAAATGAATTAACACCTTCTGACCAATCAGATTTGTGAATTCAACAGCACTTTGGTATAAGTGACAGCACAGACTATACTTGTCATCCAGATACCAGAGAGGAAGCCGGTCTCTGGCAGTGAACCTCGGCCAGTCGGCAGCTGCCGGAAAAGTTCTGGATGTAAAACCCGACCAGGGGTCCGTAAGCCCAGAGGAGGACTACGACATCCCTGAGGAGGTGGAGAACGTCATTGGTATGTTCCACATCTACCTAAACGCTATTTAAAAAGCTGTCTGATAACATGTCTGCTGCTACCTTCCATTCATTTTTTGTCTGTTTATTTTTACAGAGCAGCTGCTGGTGGGTCTAAAAGACAAGGAGACGATAGTGCGCTGGTCTGCTGCTAAAGGGTGAGAGCATTTTCAATCTTCCCTCACCGTTTAATGCCAATGATTTGTATTAATCAAATTTACACAAATTTTCCACTAACCTCAAACGGAGGTGATCAGCGAGAACTCGATTTGTACACTTAACTTCTATACGCAATTTGCATGATGCAAATTGGTGCTCATGAGCTTCGAATGCATGTTTGCTACTTTAGCCTTGTAGCGACAGATCAAAACCAAATGAAGAAGCAATATTTGGACACAGAGAGTGTCTTGACTAATTGAGTACAATTTGATGAGTGGAAAAGGTGTGTAAATCATTTCCCTGAAGCATTCCTTTATTTCTGTTAGAGTTCGGTTCTCCGGGAGATACTTATAGCACAAAAAATTGAAGTTGAATATTTGTTTTAGGGTGCAAAGATTGTGATCATTGGTTTGTCATTTCTTAACCTGCAGTATTGGGAGGGTGACTGGAAGGCTGCCCAAGGAGCTGGCAGACGAAGTGGTTGGCTCAGTCCTGGAGTGTTTTAGGTATGAATTCGATGCTAGTTATTGTACCTGGCATATTTGAAGGTATAAGATTTCTCAGGATGAGTGCTGGTTCTGAGGGTTCCTTCTTTTCTGTGTATTCTAGCTTCCAGGAGACAGAGAATGCATGGCATGGGGGTTGCCTTGCCCTAGCCGAGCTCGGTCGCAGAGGCTTGCTGCTTCCCTCACGCCTCTCAGATGGTGGGTTCATTCGTTGTATTATTATCAGAGAGAAGTATGGCCATTTTAGCCAGTAATATTCTCTTACCTGAATCGTGGTCATGGTTCATGGTATACAATGATAAGCTAGGCAAAATAAGTTCATAATTTTTTTTTGTCAACAAGTACAAACACAATGCACACAGTCTATATTTTAAAAACAGTTTAATTATTGCGCAACAATTAAATGTTTGGACATACGTCATAATAGTACAATGTCGGTTTAATCTTGCACTCTGAAGTGTAACGTATTGGAGGATGTTAAGAAAGCTATATACAAAATATACATATTAAAGGTAAGTCTCTGATTGCGCTGCAACATTCAGCAGCTCTAAAGCTCACATATGAAATTGGCGTCAATGTCAATCAGCAGTTCTGGGTTCTCCTCCTCTTGTCCCGGACCGGCTCGTTCACCCTCACTCTCTTGCTGGTTGTTTTTGTGGCCTCGTCACTTGCTCGTTTCTGCCCTTGGGCTGCAGTGTTCTTCTCAGACTTGCCTGTTCCAGGGGTGTCCCCATTATGAGCCTGGTCTGGGACAGGACATTGCTGGTGGCTTGGACTTTGAGTGTCCTTGTGTGGTTCTGAAGGATGTTCAGTGGTATCGATGTTGCTGGAGCTGGCCAGCTGGCAGAGGGCAAACGCTGCAGAGTGTCTGCGGTCACACTGCTCTTGCTCGGATGGAGTTGCCTGAACTTGTCTGACACAGACTTGTTCGGGGACCTCTTCCGAGCTCATGGTAGAACCTGTCTGGAGCTGGTTATTGGACTGGGCACGGAGGCAGAGGTCTAGAGGGGCATCTTCATCATTGCTTTCTGACTCTGAGTTGATCTCTTCATTATACATGTGGTCAGCTGTGTGGATGGATCTGTTCTGGTCCCTCTTTGACAGATTGAGAGGAGCTGCTGCATCATCACTGTCTTCATCTTCAGCTTCCTCTGATGAAAAGCCAGAGGATTGCATAGGACTGGGAGTACTTTCCCCAATATCTCTGAAAAGAGAAAAGTAACAAAATACATTTGTTTATTGGCTTTACTTTGCTTCAACGCAATATAGTTGTTTATGTTCTGATTGCAAATTTTGCCTACCTTCTTTGCTTTTGTGTACTGCCCTCTTGCTGTTTCGCACACAAATTAATCAGTAATCTCTCTGGTTCTGTCATTGACCCCCTTCCCGGAGTGGTGCAGTCTGACTGGCAGGTAGGCTGTGACTCACGGTCAGTGGAGTGCTGTGGGTTGATGGAATGGTGCCGGGTCATATCTACAACGCTCGGCCTGTCTGGAGATCCTGATGCGGCACAGCCAGCCATCGGGCTCTGGCGGGTTGCCCTGTCTACTCCGTGCTGTTGGTTCCCTCTGGCTTCTGATGGCCTGCTGTAGGAGCCTGGCTGGAGGTAGGCGTACCTTCCATAGTCCCTGGACTCAAAGCCGTGGGAGAACATCTCCATTGGGATGTACCTAGGGCCCTGTAAGGACTGCGTGTGTTCAGGAGGATAAACACCGTAAGGTAAGGGAGGAACTTGGAAAAAGGGGTGGCTGTATCTGTACGTGTATGGTTGAAGGAGAGAAGGGTGACTGGGTGGGATTAGAGTTGCTGGTACAAGGGGTCTGTTGTGCTCTTGAAGACTCAGACAGTAGGCTGGTGGGATGCTTTGATTCTGCATATAGGTTTGGTAAAAGGCATGTGCTGTTCTTTCGGGGAGCACGTACGGTGGGTAATCTGCAGGGGGTTTGAGGGGCGCAGAAGTGCCTCTCTGACCCCAGGTTTGCCCAGGGTGGAAAGAAGGGCAAACAGGGATGTGCGAAGAGGGTTGATCTGCTTTACGTGGAGGCCGAGATTCATTTTCACATTTCCGTTGAACAGGAGAAAAGGCAGACGATGAAGTGCACTTTATCATAGTCTCAATGGTTCCTGGGTCCCTGTTTTCAATGCTGATCAGCTCAGAAGAATTTTCTGTAACTTTCTTCACAGGACTCTCGTTTCCTTCCCTATTGTCTCTCTCCTCTACCTCTTGGGGTGCCAACTCATCCAGCTTTTCCACAATTCTCATTTTGCTGTTAGGGGGGTCTGGTCGGATTGGACTGGGTTTTGCAGGTATTGAGGGTTCTGGGTGTACTTGATTGGAGGAAGTGCTGCGCTGTGGAGCTCTGGATACTCTCCCTGTCTGCTCCCCACGCTGAGACACCAGAGAGATGGAGTTCTTGCACAGGTTGTACTTCATGTGATTAAAGAGATGGGACTTGATGTTGCAGGTGAAGGGACACTGGAAGCACTGGTATTTGAAAGGCTTGCCAGGAGGACGGGGAATGTAATGTGGTTTCTTCGGTTTTCTCTCTTGACGGGTTTCCATGTTGACTCTGTTGAGGTATCAGTCCTGAAAGATATGGATATATGAAGAGGTAAAAACACATTACTTTGATAAATAACTGTTCTTTTTTCTTTTTTTTTTTTTTAATCTTGACCCTGTGTGAACTGTTCCCTGGGGGCTATCTGTGTTTTTTCGCCTGGGGTACTATTTGGCAGCTAGTCAGTACACATTCAAACTCAGGGGCCTGTTTTGCATACACTGAGGCAGTTTTTTTCCAGGGCTTTTTGGCTTGTGCTTTGCTGATTGTTTGATTTGCCGCACACTCCTGGCCCAAGATGCAGCAACAGGTAGGAGCGGTTCTGACGAAGAAATCGCAGGCCTGTGGAGACTTGCTTCTCTCCTTCGAATCCTATTCTGACGGCGTGGGAAACGGCAGACACCTGCTTCCCGTAACCCCACCTGTAAGCCACTTGCGCACATACACGATGATCTCACCTGCACTCGGGACTAGGGAAGCTGCCTGCTGCTGATTAATGATCATAACGGTACTTCATGGGCTTCAAGAGCTTTGCCTGTTGACCTGTACTGATGAATTGCTTTTTTTTTCATTTAAGAGTTGCTCATTTTAAAGCGAGTATATACACCTCTGAGTTCTTGATAAGTTAAGACGTTTTCAGTTTCTGATCCAAATTTACAGAGAGTTTCATGATGAGTTCAATAATTATGCAAGAGCTAGGAAAATGCGAAACTCTTTTATTAGCTGAATGCACAGCAACAGAATGCTCCATTAAAGCCCTAAGAAGACTGAAGATTTAGAAGCCCCAGGGTTGGTATTGGAAGGGTGAGGATCTTGTTTTTTCACTTGAGAAGTATTACATGCAGATTCTCTGTTGTTTAAGACACTGCCCTAAGGAACCTGCTTGTCATGCATTGTCACAACAGGTTGTCAATCCAGTTTTGGATTGGCTTTTGCAAGTTCTGCCGCTCCCTCCAAAGGAATAAAATTGCTTCAAGAAGTTTCTGTTGTGAAATACCTATTCTTTTTTTTCTTGTAATTATTATTATTATTATTATTATTTTCTTTGATTTGTCTAGAACAATCTGAATATCTTGTGACATTAGCGTTATGTGAAATGCACTGACAAAACTAGATTAAGATTTGTATTGGTCAAATAATAAATTCTCTAAAAGTATACTGTAGTGAAAAGGTTTCATAGTGAATCCAGTCCAAAATCCTTTGCTGTTAATCTGTGACTTTTTATTTAAAACTAAATGTCACTTTATGCCCCATGGTGTGATGGTATAGGTTGGGGAATGACACCAATTTAAGCTTTCTAAACATTCTCGAAGTAAATTTTAAACTTATAATCAAGCTCAAATAGTTAAACAATAAGATGTTAGATATTTCTGAGGGTTTCTGTTAACTGTTATTACTCCAAATATATTCTTAAAGAGTTTCTGAATATGTTGTGTGCAGGAGAGCCTGTGGGTAACAGGTGGATTTACTTCACCAAAAACACCTGCTGCAACTGAAACTGTTGCGCTACAATACCCGAACAGATCCTACCATCAATTTCTAACAAGTGACTGGTGGATACAAAACGATAGACTTGTTTCAATCATGTCTAACCGTCTGCCACCTGGCTACACATTTAAGCCTCAATATGCAGATGACACTTACCTGCTGTCTGACGGTGGTCACAGGGTGAACCTTCCGGACTGCGTGAAGTGGTCCTGGGTCTCGGACGACGGCGTGGACGGTGCTGAAGTGTGTGTGAGGACTACAGGTTTTGTATCTGATCAGTCCTGTATGTCTGTCTCACTCTGCGTAGCTGTCAGTGGGGTGGAGTCTATGCCCAGGTAGAGCCCTCAGGCAACACCTCTCTAGCTAATATTAGTCAGGCCCCAAGCCACGATTCACCAGCATGGCTCCCACAAGCCTGAGATCATTGCCATAGCTCTTTGGCATGTGCTGCTGTGTTTGTACTGGAGTCAGGATCAGGGGGAAGGGAGTGTGGAGGCTGTGAGGATGCACCGGCAGGATTTGCATGAAGCCGAATTTCTGTTTTGCCTGACTCGTTCAGCTTGGTGGGAATGTCTGGAAGGGAGTTTATTTACAGATACTCATGTCCCAGTTACACAAACCTGGACTTTTATTCTGTTTCCTATGGATGTCGGATTCCCGTCATTGCATAATGGATAAGTTCTGCATCAGGGTTGTGAAAGCATCTTTCAAGTAAATGTTATTCATATAGCACATAATATTTCATAGGTCTTAATCACACTTCCTGCTCTCGCTTTTGTTCCAAAACACGCCTGAACCAAACAACGTTAGGAATACACTGTCATGTTTTTACTCTTTTCTTTGCAGTTTAACACGGGTCCCTGTGCTGAGGATTAATAAAAACTTATTTCAGCTTTTCTGTGGTGCATTTCCTCCTGTCATTAATGCACAGCCAACTAAAGCAGTGGTTCTCAAAGTG
This sequence comes from Pangasius macronema, assembly GCA_037577455.1. Taxonomy (NCBI): domain Eukaryota; kingdom Metazoa; phylum Chordata; class Actinopteri; order Siluriformes; family Pangasiidae; genus Pangasius; species Pangasius macronema. The sequence goes on along the minus strand of CM074967.1, from coordinate 2,234,509 downwards.
GGTTTTTAAAATTATATTTATCACCGAGTGTTTATAAGTTATTAGCTGGTTTGACTGGTCATTCGAATGGAATCGGTTTAAGCCAACCCTCGACGAAAAAAAGAGTTCAGTCTTTTTGGAAATTTCATGAATAAAACAGCTCCAGGGTTGCAATAATTAAAACAAATATTATTGTACACATTTAAATAATTGGCCTAATATTTGAATAGTTGGATTATATGCTGAGGGGGTCCCTAACTACAAACCGTTCAGTAGTTTTGATCTTCATTTTAACAATATTGGGAGATTCAAGTAATATAACTAAACAAATAAAACCAAAAGAAAAGTCTTTTTTTTAAATGATCTGTAAAATGTAATTTTAAAAAAATACAATTTCTTGTGAGGAAAAAGTAAGGACACCCCCACATTTATTTGTAATTAAAATGGCTAAGCTTAAAGTATTGGCACCCCAGGCTTCATCTCCTCCTCGAGCCAAAAAACTCTGTTTCTGCTTGACTCATCTCTAGCGTGTGTGTGTGTGTGTGTGTGTGTGTGTGTGTAGTGGTCCCGCTGATCCTGAAGGCCCTGGTGTATGATGAGAGAAGAGGAGCCTGCAGTCTCGGCTGGAACGTGCGAGACGCGGCGTGTTACGTGTGCTGGGCGTTTGCCCGTGCTTACGACCCCAAAGAGCTGGAGCCTTACGTCAATCAGCTTGCCAGGTAATGACACAAGGTCACGTCACGTCACGTCACATGACTCCACCTGCGTTCCCTCCCGTGAATTCAAGCCAAATATGGTCGACGTGCAATCGAACAAATGAAAGCACCATTTTCACGCAAGTATCGTACTTGAATATGTCGCTGGACTGAAAACCTAATTATTAATTTATAGCTTTTGATGCATTTGGTGGCCCCCTTTTGCCCGAGACCCTGCGCTAACGAGACCCTGCGCTAACGAGACCCTGCGCTAACAGCTAGTTAAGCCTGTGCATAAGACTGGCCTTGAGCACAACCCACCTCTATATACTCACGTTCATTACGTTTGGTATTCAGATGCTGAAGCGGTTTCACAAGCGGCACCGCAGGTCATCAAAAATTTATGAACTTCAATTTACAGTGGTGATGTTTGCACAAGGTGACGTGCTTTTGGAGGAGACGTGATTGTTTATACGTTTAATGTTGATATGGATCTAATTGGCCAATTTATAATCTCCAAAATGTCTGACTCCTCTATTGGAAACTGTTTGTTTTTTTGTTTTGTTCACAAAACTCCACCCCCAGGATCTACGTTGGCCCGTGGAATAGACCTCAACTAGCAAGTATTAGCATCACACTTGTGAAGCTTGTGAAGATCTAGGCTGTTTACTTTACGTTACTGTTTTGTGCCGCATTAGGGGCGATTAAAAACCCAGCTAGTGTTATGCTAACGTTGCGTGTATCTGTAGGCCTGTCCAGGAGCGATATCGCTAATTCCACTTCCAGCTTCATCCCCTTCAACAGTAATAAATGACTGCGTTACTCCCGGTGTTTATTCTGGTTTTATTGTGTTTATTGTGAAAATTATCCGGCTGCGCTGGGAGCTTTCAGGCTCTCAACATATTTCTTTCTCTCCGAACAGACGGAGATGGGGGCATGTCAGAAAAAATGACTGATAAGAGGCCCATCCAAACGCAAACACGCTTCCCAGTCCGTAACGTAGTTTTCCAGTCGGGTTTTCTCAGCCTTTCTCATGCATTTAGAAAAATCCTGCTGATGTTTTTGTTCTTAAAAAAACACCCCGTGACCTGTATTAGCGCTACATCACGTACTAACATCACCCAGTTTTCGCTGTTACACATCCGGGTCTGATCTTTTTGCCCCCAAAATGTGTCTGAAATGACGAAGAACAAGCAATAGGAGACATCTGAGATCAGAAGTAACTCGTACACACCTGACACACAGCTGTTAAGACGCATCAGCACTGGACCTGACTCTCCCTGCTCTCCTCTGCCATGAGTTGTGGTTATTTGCATAATCGCTTAACACCTTATTTATTGATGTAGTGCTATTTAAAGTGTAGTGCAGAGAACGTGTCAGAAGCTAGAAGCATTACGCATAACTACATTAAGCATTTTTAAAACAATAAACAAACACAGATGAATGTTTTCTTAGGTGTGTTTGAGCCTGAGAAACCAGGCCCAATTTTAATTCCTGTGCTGCCGTGCCAGGGTTTTTTGTACTTCATGCTCCAGGGTAGATTCTTCTCCTTGTCTTTATGGGCCGAGAGCTGTTGGGTGGAGCTTGTTGTACTCGACATTGCTGATTGGCTAACAATAAATTACTATAGGCAGTAAAATGTAATTACACCACAGTGCTTGATTTAATTCTCTATAACAGCAGCTCTGACTGACAGGTTTATATTAATGCACTCGTTCAAATAGTTATCGTTTCTATAGTAACGGCTCGTTCACAGCGACTTGCACGTCGGAAACTCCGCATAATCTATGCCTAGTAGATAGCTGCTACTAGCATAAGTGCTAATGCGGACATTCAACAACATTAAATGTAACTATAAATGTGCTGTAATAGGAAAATAATGGAATAATAATGTAATTACAACTGAGTTCAGCAAGTGACGTCAAATCAAAATGGCCGCCCGCAGCATGAACAGGAAGCAGCAGCAGTCCTTCCTTTTAAATGATTTATACTGTATGTACAAGCATTAGCTATGTCTGTAACCTCTACTACACAGTGCACTGTTCTGAGGAGGAGAATATACGTCACTCGTCACCGTCGCTAGCGAAACACGACGCTGAAAATGGCGTAAAAATGGCTGCCGTCTCGCTTCCGAGCTAAATCGAGTGAGACTTCGGTGTAGGTTGACCTTCGTATTGAGCAGCGCTGCTTTCGGACTTCAGAGTGATGGCTGGAATTCGATACTGAAACCGTAAGCTAGACTTGTGTGGGTTTGCGTTCTGTAGACAGCGAGGTCTGGAGCCACCAGGAGAACCTGTTTACTCGAGCCGAACACAAGCACCGTTGTCGTCCGTCGGATTATTCAGTAAATAACCCCAGACTCTCGCTGTCGTAACCTCCAGGCTGCGTTTTCACCCACTTTCGTCTACAGCTAGCTGAAGATCTCACAGAGCTGAAATGATTCCGTACGTCACTTTTCCTCCCTCGTTTTTAGGCAGTTTACACTACAGGCGCCCACGAGGCGATTTTACGGGCCTGTAAATATAGTGTGTAAATACCTTTATACCTTTTACGGAGTCACCTTTTGTCTGGTTTTGTCCTGGAGGAATGCGCCGGGCTCTGCAGCAGACATGTCTGCGTGTTGCCTAAAACCAGTTTTTAATGCCTCTCCCAGCACTTAGGCTCTCAATCACACCCTTAATTTATTCTCTGACTAGTATCTATGTCTGGTGTGTGTGTGTGTGTGTGTGTGTGTGTGTGTGTGTGTGTGTGTGTGTGTGAGAGAGAGAGAGAGAGAGAGAGAGTGAAAAGTGGTTAAAGTGGTGATTTAATAAGTGTGTTTAAATTAACCCTTTCTTGCCCACAGTTATGGAGAGTCCATTTAAGCCTGTTTTTTTATTTATTTATTTATTTATTTTTTAATATATAAGATATAAATCACATTCAAATCCCTTGAAGCTGTAATTTTATTTTTTTTTTTTGTAATCCAATATTTGCCATTCTCAGTCCAGCATGTCTCTGGCTTTCAACTTTACAGACTTTAGAAATTTTTTATTTTTTTTTTTTTTTGGCACCAGACTCCAGTGAACGCTTTTTTTTTTTTTTAAATAATAATAACTTTTGTGCATGTAAACGAATGCTGCTGTTTAGCTCAGAATGATGTTTTCTGTCATTTCAGTCATCAGTGTTATGTTTTAGACGAGACTCTGAGCAGCGTTTTCATTTTAAACACGTTAGAATAGCGTTTGTTTTATAACTCCGGTGTGATCCGTTTACTTTTCATTACAAGTGATATTAAGAAAAAGTTCAAATCCGTATGATGTGCAGTTTTAAATGAAAACTCATCTAAAGAACGTGGATATGTTTTTAAATAATGAATGCATTCATGGGTTAAAAATCCGTATACAGTTTTGGATTGTTTTTTTTTTTTTTTCTTAAAGGAAGTAAACTTTTTGACCTCTCGCTCTCCAAGCAATTTCTGCTAACTTTTAGTTCATAAACCTTTTTTTTTTTTCAAGATTACACCCGTTTAAAAGTTTTCACACCCCTCCACCCTGTAACGAAACAAAGCATGAAATCTATAAATAATAATAATAATAATAATAATAATAACAATAATTATATGTTAACATAGAAAAGTAGATTTTTTTTTAAATGTAAATTTCTTTTTCTCTACAATTTTAAAGATTCACCAGAGGTAAAAATTTTGCATTTAAAAATATTAAACAAAAATTATAAAGCAGACCATGACATTTTCATTTCATCATCGATGGGAGGACTCTCCATACAAACAGACAGCGGTTTAGTTTTCCTGCAAAGATATCCCTGAGTGCAAAAGTTTGCATCCCTAACGAAGTGACAATAGGGAACGGGTTTGTTGTTGTTGTTGTTTGCAAAGAAGCAATTATATTTTGTGGCTGTGATTCCTGACACTAAAATACAAGGACCTACTTGACCTATGGACCCTTTTGGTTCTTCTCAAACTATTCTGATTTTTCCTCATCACTCTGTGTTGTGTCATCTCACAGCTCCAGGGTCCACAATTCGATCCCGAGCTCATCTTACTGCCCGCATGAGATTGTTTTTTTTTTTTTTGCAGGTTCTCCGGCTTCCTCTCACTATCCGAAAACATGCTAGTGGGTGGCTTGGAAACATATAATCGTGTGTGATGGACCGGCATCACATCCGGGGTGTATTCTTGCCTCACGCCCAGTATTCTATATCATCATGCTCTAGATCAGTTCTCAACACAACTCTCCTTTTCCCACCAACTCCATAACCGCCTGTATTAATGAGATAAATGCTTGGATGACCAGTAACTTTCTCAAGTTACGGCAGTCGTGGCCTAATGGTCTGAGAGTCGGACTTGTAACCCGAAGGTGAACCTGAAGGTGGTGGGTTCGAGTCTCG
>CM074967.1:2186127-2191372 GCA_037577455.1 Pangasius macronema | reverse complement strand
TGAGGGAACGACTGTTTATAGCTGCTATAGCGTAAGTGACAACAGGAACTGCAACTTTTAATGCATGAAATAAAAAGTATTAAAAGCATGACATGTTCTTTAATAACTGAAAAAAAATATAAGATGTATAAGAGGAATAAAACACTTCAGGGTGGTTTGTGGTGATTATTTTCCTAAAACAGCACAACACAACACGGAGTGTCTTATTCGCTACACATCCACTATGGAGTATTAAATAAAAATAAAGCATAGCTTACAGTAGCTGAACGTAGATAGGTTCTCACCCCAACAACGTGTTTGACGTCCTCAGTGGTCAAGGGTGAGGTTGAAGGGAGACACCGAGATAACCACGTCATGTGTGTCACGTCACGTCCTGCGATGATGCCTGATTCGGTTTGATAGCTAATTAGGAAGAAGATCGAAGAGCGTGTGAATAAGACCAGAAGGTTGTGAGTTCAAATCTGAGTAGGTGTTGTTGTTGTTGTTGTTGTTGTTGTTGTTGTTGTTTTTGAGGTGGTGGGGAGGTTAAAGTGCACAGCCTTACCACAATCTACAGCATAACCTTTAATACGTCACTTTATACTCACACTATCGATATTTAAACGTCCCTGAAAAGAGGAGCAGAGGATATATTAAAAATAAATAAATAAATAAATAAATCCCAGCACAAGACCCTTCAACCCTGATAATCTGTGTTTCTCTTTCATGACATGGTTATCCATCAGCTCATTTACCCAATCTCTTCCACAGTGTGTGTGTGTGTGTGTGTGTGTGTGTGTGTGTTAAGCCCACATGCCGGCATGTGTATATGTGTTAGCCACGTGACTGGGTCCATATGGAACGTCTCAAGCGATCTGTGGCTTAAACTGTAGCTCAAGAAGGCCAGAGACCTGGAGGGCATGATGGCATGCGTCCCCCTGTCTTTTTCCTCCCCGTTCCTCCTCCTCCTCTCGCTCTTCCTTGTTCCCCCTACACCAGGCCTGCTGCCGCGCTCGTGCCCTCGCAGCCTCACATCATCTCTAATGACAAACTGCGTTCAGAGCTCAGGAACTCCCACATCCGCTCCGTTTGAGCTATTTCGAGACCAAAGTCCTGGGGGGTGTGTGTGTTGTGCGAGGTGGAATTACAACCAGATATTGTTTAATCACTTCCATCAGCCGTGGAGTGTTGGTTTGGGGGGATGGAGGCTTCTTTGTTTGAACTACAGGCCATGATTTAGTAGACCATGGTATGCAGACGAGGCAAAAAAAAAAAAGCGACCACAGTTGAAGTTGTGAGGAATCCTGAATGTTTGCAGAGGCCCGTGTGTTTGCAGAGACTAACGTGCTAATGAGAAATCACCAGGCCAGGTGCAAAAGACAACGTGGCTCGAGGACAACGCGACTCTCGGGTCACGACTGGCTTAAAAACTGTGCGTGGAACTCTGTTTTCCATCGGCGTGTTTTTAATGCAGTCGGGCTTCATGCAGAAGAGGAGAGGATGTGGGTTCAGCGCATTTCTGTGGTCTGTTACTGGAATAGCGCACTGATCTCGCTCAGAGAGGATTACGCACACAAAAAAGGGGTTTCTGAAATCCAAGTGATCCCCAGTAATGTGTGTGTTAGGCTCTGAAACGAAACTCGATCGCACAGTGCAAACAAACATCTATTGTTTTGATTGCAGAAGACTTTCGTTGTGTCTCAGAGAGCATGGACAGCATGTGGCATTTTTGGATTTTATGCTTTGCTCGCTCTGAAGATGAAGCAGTGCTGTGTTCTTAAAAAAAAAAACGAGTTCTTCACTGATTGATTGGATAGTGAAGTGTTCTAGCTTAAAAAAGAGGTTCTAGTTGGGAATTTTTCTGGAAGGGAAACATGGCGGGATTTTAGAGCCAAGCTGAACCATTTAGTGTGCCATATGCAAACTTCTTTAATATACGAGTGCAGCTTTGAGAAATATAAATATATATATACTGTATCTGAGTATCTGAGCAAAAACCTGGTACTCTTTCTGAAAAAAGGACCATATAAAAGTTCTCCAAGGGTTCTTTAGAGAGTTAAAACTGTCCTAGCGCTATAAAGAACCCTTGAGGAACCTTTACATCTTCCTTTTTTGAGTAGATCCTTCAACCATCTAAGAACCCTTTTCTAAAAGTGCCGGGTGAAAGTTTAAATCGTTGCCCCTCGGTGAAGTTTTCCGTAAGGAGACGTTTGTTTAACATGTATGGAAGGAGTCTCCAGTTTCAATGCTTTGTAACAGTCAGAAGTAAAGCTGTAACTTTAAGTTTTCCAACATCTTCAGGACAGAACAGTGTGTGTGTGTGTGTGTGTGTGTGTGTGTGTGTGAGAGAGAGAGAGATTGTGGGCTGTTAGATGTGATTGGTGTGGAGGGAGGTGTGTGGAGGCAGCGGTGTGTGATGTGGCGATGCGGCTTCTCACACATGGAGGACATCTTTAATCCATCGACTGGTGACAAATGCAACGGACAAGGGCTTGTCCTCCTCCCCTTCCTCCTCCTCTTCCCTCTCCTCCTTCTCATCCTCTTCATCCTCCTCCCCTTCCTCCTCTTCCCTCTCCTCCTTCTCCTCCTCCTGCTCATCCTCTACATCCTTCTCATCCTCTTCATCCTCCTCCCCTTCCTCCTCTTCTTCCCTCTCCTCCTCATCCTCTTCATCCCTCTCCTCCTTCTCATCCCCTTCATCCTTCTCCTCCTTCTCATCCTCTCCTCCTTCTCATCCTCTCCTCCTTCTCATCCTCTTCTTCCTTCTCCTCTTCCTCATCCTCTTCATCCTTCTCATCCTCCTGCTCATCCTCTACATCCTTCTCCTCCTTCTCATCCTCCTCATCATCCTTCTCCCCTTCTTCATCCTTTTCATCCTTCTCCTCCTCCTGCTCATCCTCTACATCCTTCTCATCCTCTTCATCCCTCTCCTCCTTCTCATCCTCTTCATTCTTCTCCTCTTCCTCAATTTCTACTTCCTTCTTATCCTCTTCATCCCTCTCCTCCATCTCCTCCTCCTCTTCCTACTCATCCTGCTCCTTTTCCTCTTTCTGCTCTTCTTTCTCTTCATCCTCCTCCTCCTCTTTTTTATTTTTTTTTTTTACAAATACTGATTTTCTTTGTGTAGCTATTATTTTTTAGAAAGATCTTTGTAGCTTGCCCGATAAGCTTTATTTTCGTTATTTTATAATCGTAGTAAATCACTATTGTTCCTGTTTAAGGGTCACTTCTTGGCAATACGCCAATTCCAGATCATAAAATAGTAAAGCTTTAACGTTTATTACATTATAAACTTTAATATGCACGCAGTTTGTATAAGAGGATCATTTTTAACACTTAACGAGTTCTGCAGGTCCACGTGCCTCATCAGGATTATTACTGAACGTTGTCTGAAATTACATCATCAGCTCTGTGTGTGTGTGTGTGTGTGTGTGTGTGTGTGTGTGTGTGTTTGTGTGTCTCTGGAGTCTTCATACTTGGGGGTCATTTCTGAGCTCGTTTTTAGGAAGGCGTCATTGTCCCAGGTTTGGCTTCAGACGAGTGAATTCCTTTAACACAGAAACGTGTGTGTGTGTGTGTGTGTGTGTGTGTGTGTGTGTGTGTGTGTGTGTGTGTATTGGAACGGTGACTTGTGCGAGTGTTGTGATAGGCACACATCCACAAGGATAAATACACACAGACACAATGGCTGCTGGAGGCTCGTCCCCTCCTGACCTGTTGTTTCAGCACCAGGATGTGTGTGTGTGTGTGTGTGTGTGTGTGTGTGTGTGTGTGTGTGCGTGTGAGTGTGTGTGGCCCTGAGGGGTCACTGCAGCCCCACTGAGCACTCTGGAAACAGGATGCGTGTGCGTGTGTGTCTGTGTGAGTGCATGTGTGTGTGTGTGTGTGTGTGTATACACCCCATGTAGCTACCTGGTGTGTTCAACACAGTGTGTACGTGTTTCTGTTCATGTATTTCAAACGTTCAGTGCTTGTGTGTGTGTGTGTGTGCGTGTGCGTGTGCATGTGTGTGTGTGTGTGTGAGTGACACAAGTCCATTCGCACCTCTGTGTGTGTGTGTGTGTGTGTATATATACACCCCATGTAGCTACCTGTTGTCTTCAACACATTGTGTACGTGTTTCTCTTCATGTATTTCAAACGCTTGTGTGTGTGTGTGTGTGTGTGTGTGTGTGTGACACAAGTCCATACGCACCTCTTGGTTAAAGAAAAATTCCCAGTATTTTTCCCTGAACTGAGAAAAAAAATCACCTTTGACTGAGAAATGAAGAGTTGAACAGCTGCCCTTAGACCTCCATCATAAACGGGTTCACAGTGAACACAAACACACTCTCCAGATACAGTGGACTTGGATTAGTGTTAAATAAACAATGGAGTATCCCTTTAACGCTCTCTGACTCCACCGAAACCCGCGGTGAGTGCGGCGATGACAGGAGCCGAGCCGCTGTAAGCCCTCGGAGCCTGGCTGATTCGGGACACGCACGTGTTTTATCGGTCTGAATCAGAGCGCACAAAGCCTCGCTTGTTTCACGGCGCCGCTGAACAGCAGCGCTAATGCTCCTAGCCTGCTTATTATAGCTCGCTTTCGGGATTACTTTCTTCACCAAACGACTCTTTGTGTCAGTGTGTAAGTGTCCCGGCTGCGGTCAGGGCTAATGAGCTGGGGTAATGAGGGGCAGGACGCGATAGAGTGCGTGTTGTTCTGTTAGATCTCTCATTAGCACGCTTGACTCTGACTCTGTCTCTGTCTCCGTCTCATCCGTACAGCGGGACACGTGCTATGTCTGGCGCTAAAATCAGCGTTTACAAAGAAAGAGCACGACTCTGCTGTATTTATTCTGCATTTCAGCACCTGTGGCATGAAGCTTAAGCTACGTGGCCTTTTCCTCTTTTCGCCTCTTTCTCCTTCTTTTCTTCAGATTTGCGTCTCTCGCGTCAGCGATCTGGGTCGAACACAGAACCACAATCCTCTGCAATTTAGTCAAAATTCCCCCTGAAGCCGCAGCTGGCTCAGGAATGTCGTTCTCTCCGGGTCTCTTTCCACTTCCCCTCTCCCTCCTCTTCAGCGTCTGTCTGTTTATTTTATGGCTACGCTAACACTGCAAACCTACAAGCTCGATGTTTTTCTTTCATTGTACAGTGAAAGTGGAACAGAACTACGAAGCTAGCTTGCGGTTATAAAGCTAGCTATTTATGTTTAGCTAACTCCAACGGCAATCCCCGGCTGCAGCGCTAATTAGCGTGTGTAAAAGTTAGCAGGCTTTAGC
>CM074967.1:2173627-2183627 GCA_037577455.1 Pangasius macronema | reverse complement strand
GAGAGAGAGGGGTGAGGTGATTTGGACGAGGTTTGAGGTGAGCCTCGGGATGTTTTACACTCCTGGAGGTTTGACGTGTGCACTGAACATTTAGGAGACTTGTTTTTAGGAGACTTGTGCAGGATCCGGATCTTAATATTAATCCCGCTTGGAATGTACGCTGTCAGCCCGCGCGAGCCGCCTTGACACGTGTGCGTATACGCGTTGTCTATTTGTTCCTGTCTTAGTCTCAGCGTATGTCTTCTCTCACACTCCTTATCTTTCTTCATATTTCTACTGATAACCGGAGGAGGGGAGAAACAGAGTACAGTCACTTCAAGTCTGTTCAAAAGAAAAATCTCTTCTCTCCTTTTCTCTGAAATCACATTTTTTGCAGTCATAAGGCGCCTTTTTATCTTCAGATCTAAATTCCTAACAAATCTAAACTTTGATAGATGCGAAATGCTAACGGGAATGAGCCGTGAATACTCATCACGGTCACTCAGCGGTTCGAATATTGACAAACTACAGATTAGCATTAGCGTTTTGAATCTTGCTAGCTAACATTTCAGAGGGATAAATGTTATGCTCTTGTTAGTTAGCCTTAGCTGATATTTTCCCACGTTCCTCCCATCCGTAATTTACTTGAAAGTCGCAGATATACGTCAGCTTCACTCGGCGTACGTGTAAAGTAAGCAGCCCAGCACTGAACCCAACGTTCCTGGTCAGCATCTCGATATCTCGGAAGTCATCTTGTGGCATACGGACATCGTACAGACGTCGGTAACTCTACTAGCTCCACTCGGTTCTCTTCAAAACTTTCCGCCGCCGTCGTCGTGTGTCAGACCGGTGCTGACGTGACGTCACATCATACCACAACACCCCCACCGATTATGTTGGTACTGCACCATGCGGATGTGTAGAGTTCATTTCTGATGATGATGACCGTGAGTACATGCAGCAGCCATCTTGAGTAAGCGCTAAGTGAAGTTAAAAGCAAATGTAATACAGACTTAAGAGTTTTTTACGTTTCTGCTTTAACTGGAGAGGAATTTGAAGCTTTTACCAACAGTATTTGCATTCAAGTCAATAATTTCGATATGTTTACCATCTCTACTGATAACCTGTTTTCATTTCACTCATTTCTCTGCCGTCATTGCCGTCTATTCCACATTCTGCTCTTTAGATCAGGGAGCTAAAAATGTCTTCAGGAAGACGACGCGTTCCAACTCCACTGAGTCACGTTATACAGAAAAGCGGTTGGGGGGGTTATAAATTCCTGGTTTATTGCCGTTCAGGTTCACGTAGCGCAGCAGCGTGAGGAGGTATGGCTTGGTGAGGGAGGAATGATGGTGTGAAGGTTTAGCAAAACAGATTCAGGATCTGACTGATGGGTTTATATGAGCTGGTTTTGGTTTTTAGAAGTGAGAAATCATGAATAAAGTACACAGCAAGTCATACGTGTGTGTGTGTGTGTGTGTGTGTGTGTGTGTGTGTGTGTGTGTATCTGGAGGTGAAAGCGCTCATGTCGAAGCTGGGACTAAAGTGAACCAGATGGGGTGAATGGAACAAGCAGCGTTTCTTATTGCTGAGGTAATTCTCTTGGCCGGTTGTGGGACAGTATATCCACACACACACACACACACCAAACCTGAATGAGTAATAGCCAATACATGTGCTTTAGTAATCAATCTCACAACTGGCACCCCATACTTATCCGCATATTTTTGTTCCTCAGGAGCAGCGCTGCATTAATGGATTCATGCACAAGGTTGCGTAAGGTCGCTCGTATAAACACACTCGGCTTAATCACACGTTCCCGCAGCTCGGTGAGCTTGGCCTGGTGTTTTCGTTCAGGGGAAATGAGAGTGTAACACCAGGGCTGTTGACCTGCATCCTGCTGAATAATTCAACGGCAGTAAATACAATGACGAGCTTGTTACGGAGGGATCTGGCAACCTTCGCTCAATCAGGTTTAAAAATATACGTGTTTACACAACCCACAGCTCCCAGGAGACGGTTATTGGGCAATAATATTGGACAGAACGCATGCTGACATAATGGTTTTGGCAGATATCTTGATATCTTGATATCTCGATATCGCTCCTGGCTCGGGATTGCGAACGAGTCAGGTTGTGTTTCAACCACAATGCGTGTTAAAGCTCTTTGCTAACAGGTGATGTGTTTCCTGCTTATCATCCACGGTTTTGCGGTTCTAATGCTGCAATCCATTGTACTCTGAACTCAACCTCTGGCATGGAAACAAACAAACAAAAAAAAAACCCGGAATGGTGATTCGACACAGAATTCCCAGCCGAAACCTCAGGAAACATCCGTCTAGCCTGAGATCTCTGACCTAAAGACACGTGACATCACAGCAACACGGAGACAGTGAACAGATTTCCCTTTGCAATTGTGAAAAATCCCTTCGGAATTGTGCTGATTTCAGTTGTGCAGCGAAACCGTTTCACTTTTAGGAGCAAAGACGAAGGAGACAGTTGACCTTATACGTCTTATACATCGTTTCCAGTGAAATAATTTGTGTTAAATCGTATTTATGTGTTTATAAAACTCAGAGACCTTGTTCTGAGCATCCATGTTTTTTCGGAGCCGAAGTACTGGAACTTGTTTAGCTCGGAATTCAGGAAAATTCAGGACTTGGAACTTTCTGAGTCACGAGTACATTGGATTGCAGCATAAAATCTGATATCCATCAGTAGCTCGACAGTAACGCTATTCAGGCTGAGTGATGCATTAAAACATGAAGTTTCATCAATGGTGTAATAAGAAAACTATCTCACACACACACACACACACACACACACACAGAGCTGCGTTTATGATTTCAAATATTTTAAAGTGCTTCAGGTTTGTAAAGCTCAGCTGGGTTCGTGCCAGGTTTCTTCCTCATACCTAGCATACGAAAACCAATACAAACTCGCGGTTCTGTCGTCGGTCTGTTTGCGTAATTTGTACTCTGATTGGACGAAGTGTGATTAGTCTGTTTACTTTTAGTTTCCAAAGGCATTTAGGGGAAAAATATGACTGTCACTGAGAGGCTGCGTGAAGCTACAGTCTGGGCTAGAATGAAATCAGCCCCAGCATCGCTCCTCGCTTCTTCATGTTTGGGGTGTTTTTCTACATATACAACAATTTTAAATTAATCCACATTAAGACTTTTTTTCCCTAAATAATCAGATTTGGGAGCCAAAATGATTTCTTACATTGACGTATATATTTTTATCTTTGAAAGCTGGGTTTTAGCCCTGCTAGCGCATTCACACCATTCACACTCCTGGAGTCACAGGAAGACTAGAGTCAATCATCCGAGCTCGCTCTTGTTCCTTGAAGAAGAGAGAAACGCAAAACCGGAGAAACCCCCAATGTTCAAGAGAACGAAAAGCAAACACTTCGCAGACTCCACGTCGCTTCATTCAGCACCGTGAACACAAACAGAACGTGTTGGAACCCGTCTCGCTTCCTTGCGCACACAAACACGTGCCAGCTTGCTTTTTTTTTTTTTCATCACACAACGAGGAAGCCTTGTGTCACCCCGTCCCTGCTGTCTTCACAAGGAAACCGCAGACGGATGCACGGACGGTTGTTCTGGATGTTGAAATGTTTCCCAAGCAGAGCCTCGATGTGAAGACAGATGGGCACAAAGACAATCATCTTGTCCGTCTTAAAGCGTCTGGCTGTCGCGTCTTTGTCCCAACAATCCCGGTTCGTTTCAGCACCACACTGCCTGGGTTTTATTTTTTTTAACAAAGTGTCAGTGTGAGTGATGGATGAAGAACTGCGAGTAAAGGTTTGATGAACGATGCTGTTACTAGCACTGAATGCAACTGAGTCGTCCCCTAATTACTGCCTTCCTTCTCCGCCTGGGACGACTTGAACTCCTTCCACCTCGCATAAAAGAAATGCTCTACCCAGAAATGATGTAATGGCGCAGACTGGTTGTTTTTTTTTTAACTACCGCCACATGCTGTGTATGTAAAAAATAAAAAACAAAAGAAATATTTACATAATTCTAAACATATATTTGTAACGTATTGTATTTTTATATGTGAAAAGTTGAAAATTTTGCATTTTTCAGAAAAGTTCTCTTTTCAGAGAACAGCTAAGATACCAATCAAATGACCAATCACAGAACAGCTAATATACTAATCACCTGACCTATCAGAGAACAGCCGATATGCCAATCATCTGACAGTAATGGGAAGTCCGATTCTTTTCCGCAAACCGGTTCTTTCGGATAGTTTGTTTCAATGAGCCGGTTCAAAAAGAAAGCTAAAATAAACAGAAACTATGATCCAGCTCATAAAAACTTAAACTATAATCTGCATACACAATACTCAAGAGTAAAACTCATTTACATGTCTTGGCTGAATGGTTTTTGCGTGCTTTAGTAAAAATATAGTTTAATATAACTAGCTGTACTATGCATATTTCCAGTATGTTTTATTTATTATTAAAGAAACTTACTCATTCCCTCAAGTCCTCGGTTCCTGCATGCTGATAGTATCAGCAGCTCACTCCTCAGTTCTCAGCACATGGGGACATGTCCGAGTCCGAGACTGTTCTCAGTTCAGTGTACTGGTGACTCAAGAACTGTTGCAGCCAATGGCTGTTTCCGACTCTCGACACGAGAACTGCTGTCACAGTATCAGAGTTCTGGTTGAGAACTACTGCCACCGGATCACTGCTCCGTAAGCTGGATCAAACACTGATAAAGCGGTAAACAAGCCATAAATGTATTTCCAGTACATTTTATTTGTTATACTTTCTCCTGTTCAGCAAAATACTTTAGAACCATGCTCAGTTTCAGCAGCTCATCACTTCTCATCAAGTAGCACATGTCTGAAAGAGACTGTTCTCAGTTCAGTTAGTGTACTGGAGCTGCTAAGAAGAGTTGGCAAAATCCGACATCATTATTAGGCATCATAGGATCATATACTCTAGGATATTGGCTGATCTCGAATAGGAGTGAATATCAGGCAAGTCCAAAAGGGAGTTTTGATTGAGTAACTTGTGGATCAGTGTTGAATCAAGATGCAAACAGTTTCAAAGAATTCAGTCCAATTTCGTGAACTGGTTCAACCAGTTCACTAAACAGAACTGGTTAAAAAGAATGATTTGCTCATGAACCGGACATCACTATCACCTTACCCATCAGAGAACAGCTTATATACCAATCACATGACCAATCAGAGAACAGCTTATATACCAATCACATGACCAATCACAGAACAGCTTATATACCAATCACATGACCAATCACAGAACAGATTATATACCAATCACATGACCAATCACAGAACAGCTAATTCACCAATCACATGACCAATCAGAGAATAGCTAATATACCAATTACATGACCAATCACTGAACAGCTTATATACCAATCACATGACCAATCAGAGAACAGCGAATATACCAATCACATGACCAATCACAGAACAGATTATATACCAATCACATGACCAATCACAGAACAGATTATATACCAATCACATGACCAATCACATAACAGCTTATATACCAATCACATGACCAATCACAGAACAGCTAATACACCAATCACATGACCAATCAGAGAATAGCTAATATACCAATCACATGACCAATCACAGAACAGATTATATACCAATCACATGACCAATCACAGAACAGCTTATATACCAATCACATGACCAATCACAGAACAGCTAATACACCAATCACATGACCAATCAGAGAATTTCAACACACCATCGCACTGACTTCCTGTTTCAAAAGGAAATACATCAACATGGCTCTCAACATGTTTTATTTGGTCTTGAATGTAACTAGCAAGGCTTTTTCCGAAGGCCTACAGCGAACGTGATGAAACACTGCGATTACTGAACACATCCTCAGGGTCAACATTAGCGCTAATTTTAATATTTTATACGAGTTTCCCATAAATCGGCCAGATGTGTAGCTGGAAGCCGTCGTTTAGCTTGATGGGGGTCTGATAACAGGCTTGGAAGGAAACTCTTGTGTGTGTACGTAGCATTTATAACACTATTAGACCACTTAGATCAGATCAGGAGACTCGGCTGTTTCAAAGCATGGGTTAAATACAAAAAGAGGATTTTTTATGGTGTTGGCTCTGTAGAATTTGGAGCAGTCTACCTGCAGATCTTACACTGGCTCGGTCTGTGTCTTATTTGATTGAGAACATATTTTTTCTGGCTCGCTTTTCCTGGAGTGTAAAGTACTCCATAACCTCATTTTAACCCGGTGAGTCATCCGCATCAGTTCCACATCGCTGCTTCTCGGTGTTTTCAGACACAGATTGCTCGCAGGTTGTTCACGGCAAAGCTACATATCAGGCTACTAAACCTCACTTCATCAATGAGCTCTGGTTTCTTTCTTACTCTTTGAATTTTGTTAAAAAAACAAACAAAAAACACGAAACTTACACTTTCACCCATATTGGTGATGTAGACAATGTTATTATATCATGCTATTTTAAGTCCTAGGCTCATACTATTATAGCATTTTTTTAAGGTAAATGTAAATGATCATGTTTTGGATGACAGGATACACAATAGCACTGCTAACAGTATTTTTTTGATTATTTGCTAAGCTTGGTTTGCTGCTTATCACAAAGTTCTAGTTGAAAATTACAAATATGTTGCTACAAACATTAGCCTAGCTTTCCAGCGACTGAATCACAGCACTACGATAACACTCTCTTTGTTCCTAGATATCCTTTGTCATGAACTCCACTTCCCATAATGCACCACTACAATCCAATAGCATGACTCATTCGCCTGCTCTATATTCCCCCCAGACTTTTGATTGAACTCACCTGTCGCTAATCGCACACACACACACACACACACACACACCAAAAATAACACAGACTTTCACGCGCCGTTGTTTTGCGCACGTTTGTGTGTTTACTGATCACCTGACTTTTGCCTGGTTTTGATTTTGATTTTGATTTTGATTGGATTGTTAGCCTGATATATATAATAATGTTAAACTAACTATTATAGCATTATAAAACCAGGCAACTAGCATTACGCTAACTATATTGGTCATTATCTTGAGGTTTTTATAGTTGTGTAACAAGGATCATGAGTTTATTGGTTTATTTGCTGTTTATTTAATTTATTTTTACCTTTCTGTTTCATACCTATTTACTCATTTTGCATGTGAAACACTTTGTACGTGATGCTTGTACAGTGCTTATATAAATTTTATTATTATTATAAAAAACACACAGATACACACTAGGAGAAATAAAGATTTCCCAGCAGGCCCACAGCTCCACACAGAAGCCCTTTGTGTAAAGTGAGGACGAAGAGGAAAAGGGTGAGGGCTCCTTAACCACTACGCATCATCTCCAAGTATTGTTTTTACATATGCTCTGTGAATATGTGCTTTCGGTTAAACCCTCGCCACTCTGCACACACTCCTGCCAAGGCGTCTCCTCAAGGTTCTCAGCAGCTGAATGCTGCTTGTTCAGCTCTCTGCTTGGCCTGGAGGAAGGAGCTGATCATCTGGCAGCCTAAGCAGGACCAGGGGTGCATTCGTGGTGGATGAAATCGGCGTCGTTGTTGCTCTGTGACACCTGGAGATACCAGAGATGTCCCATCTTTGGGTGTGTTTGAGGAGATATGAGGTGGAGAAAGTCTCAGACCAGGAGAGTGTGAGCTCAGCAAGCAGAGCTGTTCCTGAAAACGTGGACAGGGAAAGAAAGAGCAAGAGAAAGCACAAAGAGACAGATTTACAGAAGGAATAGGAAAAGAAACATAGGAATGGGGGAAAATGTGATCATAGAGAGCATGAGGAAAAAGATTCTCTGGTCTGATGAGACAAAAATTGGACTCTCTGTGCTGAACTCCAAGGGTTAGATCTGGTGCTCATCATCTGGCTAATACGATTCCTATAGTAAAGCATGGTGGTGGCAGCATCATGCTATGGAGGAGCTTCTCAGCAGCAGGGACAGGGAGACTGGTCAGAATTGAGGGAAGGACGAATGAAACCAAATTCAGAGAGACCCATGAAGACGTAGGCCGGGGCAGAGATTCACCTTTCAGCAGGACAATGCGCCGAAGCTTCCAGCCAAAACAACACTGCAGTGGCCTCGGCTGTAACTGCTGCCAAAAGTGTGTCTACAAAGTCCTGAATAAAGGGTTGAATACTTATCAAAATGAGAGATTTCGGTTTGCAAAAATTTCTAAAAACTATCGTGTTATCTTGGGTGGATTGATGGCCTTTAGAGAGATGGAATAAACGAGCAATCAAACAAACAAACAAATCAATCAATCAATAAATAGAGAGTACGGGAACAAGAGATCTGAGGTTTAGCAGAAGCACAGCTCAGAGGAAGTTCGTGTCTGGATGATCTCAGTGGGAGGTGGACGGACGTCAGGTGGAGAGGATGAAGCAGGTCCTGATCTCGACCCACACAGGAAACCAGACAGGCTCCAGACACCGCCCAAAAATCAGCAGGAGGAAATAATGCACTGTTTGATGCAAATCCGGATTTCAGGCATCTCATCTAAAAAAAAAAAACCCACACACTTCAACCTTTAAAGGAATACTCCGAAGATTTTCAACCTCAGCTCTATCCACTGCATCTGTAAGGTATTACTGATCATAAGCTGAACCAACATCTGTGCTAACTTATAAAATACTAAAATAAATATAATTAAAATTATATAAATTAGTTCAAGCTTTTATTAAAATTATTAAAAGCTTTTTTTTAATTAAACTACTGTGCTGTTGAATTCTGGACTCTGATTGGTCAGAAGAAGGTGTTGATTCATTTTCTATAACAGTAGCGAGGCTGCGAAATTTAGAGTTTCGCTCTAATACGTTATCGTTTCTATAGTAACGGCTCATTCACATGATGGACGCTTTGCAAATAATTGTGTAATCGTTGCAGAATGGTTTTTTGCAAGCACACGTTTATGGAAGGAGTCTCCAGTGTCAGTGCTTTGGAACAGTCGGAGGTAAAGCCGTAACTTCAAGTTGACAAGCTGCGTTTTTTTTTTGTTTTTTTTTTTTGTCGTATTAAATTTCAAAAGAGAGAAAAAAAGTGAGAGTGTGTGATGGGAGAAAGACCGAAGTTTTTTCACAACATTTGTAGTAACAAAGTTCCGTTTCTGAAAGGATTAATAACATTAATATACGAGTGAAATAAAAAGTATGTTAAATAGAAACTTTTATCGACGTGAATTTAACGTAAACAGGTTTTCTGGGTTCTTTATTTTGTTTCAGTACAGGGAAGCATGTCACAGATTTTGTCAGTGGAAAACACACACACACACACACACACACACACACACACACACACACACACACACTACAGATACAGCAGCTAGAGATTAAGATAAAAAATGGTGTCTTCTTTTAGCTAGCTTCAGCTAGTTCCCTGAAAGCAGATTACTCCGACGATTACGTTGCTTGTTTCACTCTTTACAGCAGGTGCTAACACGTGTGTATAAATGTGTGTGTGCGCATGCAGTGCTCCTGTTTAGACACAGCAGAACTATCACCAGGTGTGACCTCTGACCTTTTCCCTCTCTCTCCTCTGTCAACAACAGCCAGAGTGATCCTTCAGTCTTCACTCTTCTTGTCTCGTATCACCTGCGTGCACAGCAACCATTCCTCCTGCAGGATGAACCCAGCGCTCAGTCTCTCAGTGAACCCACCTGCCCCGCTCCATCCGTCTCCACCGACACGGCAGGAATTCCACAACAAGCACACACTCGCGCACCTCCAGCTACCGAGAGGCCCTGACGCTTCGGCTAACGGAGAGCGCCTTTACACGCTACACCACTATCATCACGTTTTCGTGTGTGTTATACGTATGTGTGCGGTGTGTTTGGGGAAAGAAGATAATAACACGCTGTCACACGCGTACAGGAGGCTGAGCTATGTGAGTACAGGAGGCTGAGCTGTGTGAGTACAGGAGGCTGAGCTGTGTGAGTACAGGAGGCTGAGCTGTGTGAGTACAGGAGGCTGAGCTGTGTGAGTA
>CM074967.1:2140655-2154561 GCA_037577455.1 Pangasius macronema | reverse complement strand
AGAGCTACAGCCTACGGCCAGAGCTACAGCCAGAGCTACAGCCTACAGCCAGAGCTACAGCTAGAGCTACAGCCTACGGCCAGAGCTACAGCCAGAGCTACAGCCTACAGCCAGAGCTACAGCTAGAGCTACAGCCTACGGCCAGAGCTACAGCCAGAGCTACAGCCTACAGCCAGAGCTACAGCTAGAGCTACAGCCTACGGCCAGAGCTACAGCCAGAGCTACAGCCTACAGCCAGAGCTACAGCTAGAGCTACAGCCTACAGCCAGAGCTACAGCCAGAGCTACAGCCAGAGCTACAGCTAGAGCTACAGCCTACGGCCAGAGCTACAGCTTACAGCCAGAGCTACAGCCAGAGCTACAAGTCTGCTCGCTTACAGAGCATGAAGCACCGTGTGTGGCACTTACATCCACATCCAGGTCCTGCATGGTGAGAAAGAAAGAAAGAAAGAAAGAAAGAAAGAAAGAAAGAAAGAGCAAGGGAATAGAAAATAGAATGGAAAATAAACGAGTTTAATTTACTTTAGTTGTAAAATAGAATCCAGCGAATAATAATATTGAGGTTTTTAATAATAATAATAATAATAATAATAATAATAATAATAATAATAATAATAATAAATCTGTATTTATTATTAATAAATCTGTAATCTATAAATCTGTGAGTGCGCATGCGCATCGCGCGCCGTGCAGAAGTGGGCGGGGCTTTGAGTAAATTGAGTGCGTCGCGCGGTGTGGAATCTGAGCTAAAGTTCTCGAGCTCGGCGCGCGGACAGGCAGCGGCTCAGTGCAGCCGCTCACACCGACATGGAGTAAAGGAGAGCCGGGGACAGAGAGGGACACACACCGGCCCTGGGGGTGAGACGCTGCTGCTGCTGCATCACGGCTCTCTCGGTGCATCCGTAAGCGACTGGTTGACGGATACTGAGCGCGATGTAGCGGGATTAATGGCGCCTGGATTCCTTCACTGTGTGTGAGAAAGCAGCAGAAGGCGACTCAGCCAGTCGGCGCGGGGATCGGCGGTGCGTCCATCATGCTGTGGCCGCTGGTGGCGCACTTCCTGTCGGCTGTCGCGCTGTGGCGCCCCGCTGGAGCGCAGTACTCCAGCGACGAGTGCAGCTGGAGGGGAAGGTGGGGATTATTTACACATCAATGCACAGGGAATTATTTAATAAAAAATAAGTCTTTCAAAATAATAATAATAATAATAATAATAATAATAATAATAACCAACTCCTGTTATTGTTATCATTAGTAGTAGTAGTAGTGTTTATAAAATTTTACAATTTATTTATTTGTAATACAAATCTGTCTTTTTTAAATATTTACATCATATTTATTTTTATATTGTATTTATAATCAAATTTATATTTACAGATCTAAATTATACCTATACATACATAAACATGCCATATTTAGTGTAGCGTTATAATACATTTCAATAATAATAATAATAATAATAATAATAATAATAATAATAATGATTATATAGATAATGTACTGATGTGTAAAGTGGATTGTGTAATTGTAGGGTTTCTGTTCTGGTCTCCTCTGGTCCTTCATTTGCATTATTTGCAATTTGGCAGAGTCTTTTCCTCCTTGCCCAGTGATTTAACCCTTTACACACCGCTTCATTACTCCCAGCACAGCATTCAGTAACTACTACACATCAATAAGTGTCATGTGCACTGTGTTCATCTCTGATCCAGCTGATTTAGCTTTACCACATTGGATTGTTTTTCCCTTTTTTTTCCCCTTTTGAAAACGATGAACCCCTTTAACCCTGCATTCATCTTAAAGCATATAATTCAGTACATCACATGAATCAGTAGCTGTGGTGAAACCGTGCGTGTGTGAGAGCCAGGCTCGTGGACGTCACGGTACGTGGGACGTTAACTCTGACCCGTAACGCAGAGATGTTGTTCCTTGCCTCATGTGAAGTGAAAAGTCGCAGCAGGAAGGAAGTACGACTGAACCCCTTTTTTTATTGCCTTGTTTTTATCGAGCTGTAGATGTTTGCCGAGGTGTGACATGGTGATGGATTATACCCATTAAACACACGTCAGATCTGATTAGTTGTGTAGCATTAAAGCAGTAAAATGCAGCTTTTTTAAATTGTCCCTTTGGTCTTGTTGCTGACTTCAGTGAATCCATATTCTGGAAAAAAAAAACAACAGTAAATGAGTACAGCATGAGAAGAAGGAAGGAAAGAAAGAAAGAAAAAGCCACCGGTGAGCGTGGAGAAGTTTTCAGCACAGGGTCAGTGATGTGGTGCTGATCAGCCGGGCCGTACGCCAGGCGCTCATTACCGAGCGCGCTCTCTTGACGTGACTCTCTTGATTAAAGAGCTGCCGCTCGGGGTCTCTGTGTTGCACATGTGCCACGTTAGTGTTTCAGTCTCAGTGGCTGAATCGGACCTGGACCATGGACCCGGGCTCAGAGCGAGGCAGATGGCTCCGAGCTGAAAGTGAGCCATGGCTTCGGAGAGAACGAGAGAGAGAATGAGAGAGAGAGAGAGAGAGAGAGAGCGCTGCGTTGCTGAAGCAGTTAAGAGGCTCCTCTTTTTTTCTTCTTCTTCTTTTTTTTTTTTTTTTTTTTGGCAGGCCGGGGGCTTCCAGGCTCTTTGAGGAGTCTAAAAGCGAGGGGAGGAGTGGTGCGTGACCTGCATTTGCACTTGCATGCCCTGGAGACGCGGCTACTGTTTCAGCGCTCGCCCCGTGTGCCGGTGGCTTGTGCGTCCCCAGGATTCATTGACTTGCGTTTCAAAAATCTGAGGCACAGCCGTGCGCCAGTCTCCGAGATCGCCAGAGAGTCGGTGGGAAAATGGGAATGACAAAAAAAAAACCTATGTGGGGGAAAAAAAAATGGATGGTGTCATACCATTCACAATTTGGCAGCAAAAATGTTAAATCGCATTTAAAGTATCTGCTAGAGTGTTGTTTAAAGGGGCCGTGTGTAATTTTTAGAAGTGCTTATAGACGTGGAATAATTCATATGGCTTTAGGAATAGCGTAGATGTTCAGTTTTTCCGTTTAATTAATTTGACTAGTTTCTGTATTTCTGGCTTCTGTTTGGCCTGGACATTGGCCCAATGGACGTAAGTCACGTGACATTGATTTTAGACGACATTTGGATTCATGTTGTAGTTCAGGGTGTGAGATCTTTTCACAGTTTAGTGGAAACTTCTAGAATATTGTTTAAAGGGGCAATCTGTAATTTTTAAAAGCATTAAAAAAAGAGCTGTAATAATCAGATTATTTTATACGTGCCTGCAAGTAGCCTCTGATTTGCAGTACTGCTGTGTGACATGTTTGGCTAGTTTCTTAATTTCAGGCTTGTGTTTATATTTTTCTGGCCCGGAAATAGAGTAAAGCAACATAGCAGCCGAGTTATGTTGCAGATTTTTGAAAAAAGTAAAAAAAAAAACATTAAGTTGTGTTGCAGTATTTTCAAAGCATGAACTCAGAAGACCGCGACAACGTTTCGACTCGCATCACAGTTCACAATTAAGCGGAAATTTCCAGAATATTACTTAAAGGTGCAGTAAGTAATATTAAAGTGTTACCTTGTCGATGATTTCATTGCAACTGCTAATCAGCTCGAAGGCAGCCGAGGACGCTAAAGATTACATATTGCTCCTTTAAAATGCTTTTTTTTTTTCTGAAAGATGTGAAAATATCTTTCTACGTTTCTTTCATTGTCCACGTCTTTAAATGTAACGTAAGCGTCGAACGTCTACAGGGACGCGCTGCACCTTCGAGTACCTTCTTTTTCCCTGAAAGAGATATAACATAACATTTACAGTATAACGATCTCATTCTGATCTCGTCACAGCGATATATCGCCCCACCACTACGCTCAGTTTAGGAGCTCAGCGCTAGCCGCACGTGATCGGTCACGTGGTCAGTCACGTGATAGCGCTACGCGGGCAGCCGTGACACCTCGTGCCAGAGGATATGGAGTTATTGAGTTATTAAACGCGTTCTCTGAGCCGCAGAGACAATCCTCTGGTGTTAGGTTCGGCTTTAGACTCGGACTGCTCCTCGAGATTAATCTAAACCTCTGGAGTTTCCTTTGAAGCCGAATGTTTCGTTAAAAAAAAAAACAAAAAACTGCAAAGTGAAGCTGACGGTATTTTCCGACCAGTTAAAGAAAACGTCTGCTCAGGAATCCAGTCAGGATTGTGATCCTTTGATTGCAGACGCGAACTCCATGTCTGTCTCCGTTAACCGGAATCATGGGATTGCTCTCTCTCTCTCTCTCTCTCTCTCTCTCTCTCTCTCTCTCTCTCCCTCTCTCTCTCTCTGAAAAAGGCCACATGCTTCTTAAAATTAGTTTTTTTTTTTATATTTATATGAGATCTTGGAAGACAAGACTCAAGGGCTGCATTTGCATCGCGTTCCTCGATGCACAATTCCGATATTCCGATATTTTGGCACAAAAAAAATCGTTTGTCTGTTTACACGTCCGTAAAGTCTTCCTCGGAAGTCAGCGAACGAGTTGGGAGGTGGCGATTACGACGTGGTGTGTGTTCGAGTGGTTTTGGTCAGGGAAAAAAAAAAGGATGGCGTGAGAGAACTTCTTTTGCTTTTTTATTTGTTCGTTTATGTAGCTTCAACGACAAGACGTTTATGTAGCTTTATGGTATTGACACGCCCCTCCCCCACACTCTGGAAAGTCTGGAGCAGTTCCCGAACTCTAATTACGGCATTGTGGTGGCATTCACGTGCGCCAGTCTCATAATCCCGATATTCCCGATAGCACGTGAAGGAAGCATAAGACCCGACGCTTATTTTATTCCTGTGTTTGAGAACAGTAGCTTTTTACCAGTAGCATCACCGTGGCTAACGGACACGACCCTCACTGTAGGAGAGCTCTCTTCATTTTTCTTGGAGTTTCTTCAAAATCTGTTAAGAAGTTGTGAAATCATCACGAGTTATAATGATGCTACAATGAAGAGGAAAAGACTCCAACCTCAGCCTCATGGGAAATGTGGTGAAGTGATGGAATGGAGTGATGATGGGTGATGACTGTGAGATTTACAAAAGCACGTTTACTGCTTCGCTGTGAAAATAACTTCAGAAAGACCCGGAAATTTGGTTTCGGTGTGCCCAAAGTGATCATGTATCACATGCGCTTTGGATTTATAGCCTCATGCAGTCCAAGCTGTCCAATCACATGCACCCCAGTGTGTCAGAGTTCACTGTATTTCCTAACAAATGCCGGATTATGTTGGATTTTTGGAGAACCGAGTGAACAGTTATTTGTTACTTGTTCATTTTATTTATTTATTAATTACTTTTTAAATTTGACTAATTATTTTTCTAAAAATCATAGGACACCGTTGATATCTCAGAGAAGTGTATTGTGGCGTAATTTATCACGATATTAATACCATCATATTGCACAGCACTTATTTATACTGTGCTAAATAATTGATTTCTTGTTGTAGAAGGTAAATAAAATTAGCACTCTTATTTTTTTTAAGTGGTGCTGGTGAAATATCGTGATATTTTAATCTGATCCACGCTTCCCCCTCCCCTCGCAGTGGTTTGACCCACGAAGGGCACGCGCGTGACGTGGAGCAGGTGTACCTCCGCTGCTCTCAGGGCTCTCTCGAGTGGCTGTACCCCACGGGCGCCATCATCGTCAACCTGCGGCCCAACATGGCGTCTCCGGCCGCCGCCCACCTCTCCGTCTGCATCAAACCGTCCCGTGAATCGAGCGGCACGCACATCTACCTGGAGCGGATGGGTAAACTGCGCCTGCTGCTCCGCGAGGCCCAGCAAGCCGAGGGCAAAGTGCACTGCTTCGGCATCCACGAAGGGGCGCTGTTCATCGAGGCTGTTCCTCAGAGAGACATCAGCCGGAGGATCACGGCCTTCCAGTACGAGCTGGTCAACCACAGGCCCGGGGCCGATCCTCAATCACTGACAGGTAAAGACAGAGTTCTTTCTTGTCTTTCCAATAAAAAGAAAATCAGTCCTGGCTTCATAGAGCTACATAGTACCATTGGGTGATGACTTTGAGGACATGACCAAAGAATGTTACGACAACTGACTGTCAGTTAAGAATCAGACTTTAAGAATCAGTCACTGATAGACTGTTTTTTTTTTTTTTTTGTCTTTGCAATGTAAGAAAACCATTAAGACCTATACCTGCCTTCATAAGCCATTAAGACCTATACCTGCCTTCATAAGCCATTAAGCCCTATACCTGCCTATATAAGCCATTAAGACCTATACCTGCCTTCATAAGCCATTAAGACCTATACCTGCCTTCATAAGCCATTAAGACCTATACCTAACCTTCATAAGCCATTAAGACCTACACCTGCCTTCATAAGCCATTAAGACCTATACCTAACCTTCATAAGCCATTAAGACCTATACCTGCCTATATAAGCCATTAAGACCTGTACCTAACCTTCATAAGCCATTAAGACCTATATCTACCTTCATAAGCCATTAAGACCTATACCTAACCTTCATTAGCCCGTCATGACAACTGACATGAGTCTGTGGAAACATCTGTTAAAGCATAATCCCTCAGGCATCCCCTGTCATAAAGACTTCTGTTGGTAATTTTGATTTCATGTGATTTTTGTCGACGTAAGATCGTCTTATGACGCTTTCAGGACCAGACGTTAGAACGTTGTAGACTTTCTGCAGCATATGCAACTTATTTTTTTTCCACCAATCTATTAAAGCTTTTAATTTTTTGGACATTTTAGCTGTTGGTTCAAAACATTTTCTATCATATTACCAGCAGGTTTAATAAACTTTCACGTTAGCTAAAATTGTTTATACACGTTTTATATATAAGACAACGATAAACGGCAATTCTGACATTATTTTCTGAGTGAAACAGGATATCTGGGTATTAAATCATGTAAATCTAGACTTTGGTTTAGACATCTGAATGTGATTGCACAGTGTTATTGGTTAATATTAGTTAGTTAGGTAGTTAATTAGAGAATTTTGTCATGAATGGTGTACAGTACAGTTTCTATTTTAGATGAAATCCATGCTATCTGTAGTCAGGTTTAAATCTTACACTGTTGCAGTCGAACATCGTAAAGGAATTCTTTGGTTGTGAGCTCAAATCGCTGGTCTTCGTACGCATAATGCGACGTGCTCACGTTATCGGTGTCTGATTCAGCACGACCAAAGACGGCAGACGATAAAGATCTGCGCATGAGCACTGCTACGACTACGTCTACGACACTCGCCTACAATCTACGGAGGATGGCGTAGAAATCACCACATGCGCTAGCGGGGAGGCGAAATGCAAACGAAACATGCTAATGGACAAAAACAGGTTTCTGCGTGAGCCGATTTCCAGATCACGCAGATTGATGACGTAAACAGGACACAGTCATTTTCATAGCTCTTTAATCACAGGTCTATCGTCAGAGGATCTTCATCATATAGGCTGTCACGGAGAACACGCGATATCACACGGTCTGTTGTAGATATCAGATGATATTTAATTGAGATTTCGTACAGCGTGATGAGTAATAATATTAAAATGCTGTTGTTTTTTTTCTGATGCCATGGTTTTGTGGTTAAAGAAGATTAATGCGATTAGCGTGTTTGTTTTGACAGGGCGAAAACAAGAGGGAAAGCATATATTTTTCTCATCTAGTAACTGGATCCTCCGAGTATGAGTAATGGATATGAACCGCGCTCACTAACAGACAGTTAAACAGCGTGGGCTTTGTTTTGCTAATGACGCGGTGCGGGTCGGGGGTCCTCGCCGAGGCGCCGCGGGTCGCCGCATGCCGATACGTGCTGAAGAACTCGCCTTATTTTTAAAAACGGGGCTTTTCCTGCTGTCGTGCTGCGTACCTGCCAGGCTTCACATGGAGAGGATGTGCGGCAGCTTTATTTTTCCTGCTCCAATCAAAGCAAATACGCGGTGGGTTTTAGCGTGCGCTTTGTTCTCGCCGTGCGCTCGGGGAGGTCGGTGTGTCAAACTGGAACTGATGAGCGGAGAGAGACTTAGTGGAGAATGTGGAAAGCAGCAGCTTGGAGAGTTTGCGTGCGGTGTAATGAGGCCAGTGTGTCACTGTGGAAGGGTTTAAAGAGGATTCAGGTTGCACTGGCCACGTGTTACGCATCAGGCTGATCACAGGACCAACGTAACTCGCCACATCTGGCGTCTTTAGGAGCTGTTTCTCTCCCTCAGTTATTAAACATGACACTTTAGTGCCTTCTGTAGACTTGCTATCTCTGCTTGCTCTCAGAGGTGTTGTTTACAGTCTTTACCAGGACACCGTGTGTGGCTGTGGGTGTGTGTGGGTGTGTGTGTGNGTGTGTGTGTGTGCACAAAGTACCACCAGCTTTGTCGTGTCGCAATATTCAGTGCCGGCCCGGATTCTGAATGCCGTTGAATAAACGTGGCTGCGTACTCTCAGGCCAGTTTGTCCAAAACACACTTTGCCATCACCTTAATTTAGCCCAGTTTTGGCCCAGATGTTGTCTGCTTTCATTTAATTTAATCTGGTTTAACTGCAGTATTGCTTAAAATAAAAAGACCCAGTTCGTTGGCCAGCTCTGCTTGAGTCCGTGTGCTTGAAAGCTGACCCAGGATCCAGTCTTGCGATGTAAAGTGACCTGTTTTTCTTTCTGCAATCGCACTGTTGTCTTTCCTCACCTCTCGAGCCCCTAACCTGCTGTGCGGGGCCCGAGTCGTGGAACCGGTCCCACTCCAGATGTGCGGGGGATATTTTATCCTCATCTTTTTTTTTGTTCTAACTCTCCTCGTCGTCCTCTGAAGTGGTCTCGATGCAGAGCGGAGCGGAGCAGAGCTCACAAAAAAGCTTCAGTCCATTAGAGAGGAATGCGGTGGCGCGCAGATGTTGCGGTGCTGCCGTCTTCCCCCCGCCGCTCTGTGAAGTGGTTTAGCCCGCGTAGCTGACTCAGATCCTCGTCCATTCCTGCGGTTCCTTCTCAAGACGCCACGGCGGCGAGCGTTCCAGATCAGGAGATCAAAGCTCGCAGGGCTGTTACTTAAACGTACGTCTGGATGACCTCCGACCCCGCCGGTGCTGCTGCACTGTGCCTCGGGTCGCAACAGCGGTTGACCTTTGGCTTGCTGTTGCTCCGGGCCGGACACGCCCCTCCTGAAATAACCCGTGCATAAAGATAGGAAGCTATTTCCATTTTCGATAGCTCACTTTGCTCTGCTGTGGGCATTGAGCAGCAATAAAGAGCCAAAATCTCTCCCTTCTCCCCCCTCATCTCTGATTTACGAGCACTCCTGCTCTCCTGTCATCGTAAACTCATTAATCCGTGCCCCGAGTTCCTCCCCTCCTCCACGGGTTGTTTGTAATGCCTGCGTCTGCACCTTCCCCTTTGCCCACCTGCACCAACAAAATGTGTTTTTTGGCCGGGAATGGAGGAGCTCCACATTCAACCACAGACTCATGCTGCTTTTGCTGACACAGCAGGATTTAGACGCACATCCTGGTCTGTAATAAAGCAAAAAAAAAAGCCAAAAACTCGTAAATCCATCCCATCAGGTACTCCAGTCTGAGTTTAGAGCCAGGTTTGTACGATTTTCAGTCCAATTTTTCTGTCTCGGACAAAAAAAACTGCACATGGAAAAAGAATTCTTTGGTCGTGAGTGGAGATGCCTGTGCAACCAAAGACAGCCGAGGATAAAGATCTGACAGTATGAGAAAGTCAGATCAACATTTCCGACGACGCTCATCTAAAATCCACCAATAGAATGACGGCATTGTCCTCGCATGAAAATCTCCTTATTACCTAAAACTCACTGAAGTACGTTTGTGTTTATAGCCCATTTTCTGCACAACGTAGCTATCTTCTTCTTTCTTCTTCACTGTATGATCTGACGTCAGGAACACGTTATCGCACAATCTGGTGTAGAATCCGTTGAAACAAAATTAGTGCACAAAACCAGCTTTAGCCTGGCATTGGTCTTTCTCTGGATCTGATCTAGAGTCGGTGTTGGGTTTCAGTGTGGTGTTCGGGTACCAGGTGGTGTAAGAGCCTGAAGGATCCATGTGTTCCTCCATGTTCTCCTCTTGCCTTCCCATTTCCTCTATCTGTAGGTGGATTGTTTATGCTAAATTGCCTCTAAATTGCAGTGTCTCAGTGTCTCGTCCAAGGCAGAAAGCCATAATTTGCCCCTGATCAGCCTCAAGCGGTTACGTAAGGGGATGAAGTGGCAAAAAAAAAGTTCTGTAACAGTAATCTGAACATTTTGAATGGCGGCACGTGGTAGCTGAAAGTGACGCTCAGCTCGTGAGTCGAATCGAGGAACTGACTCGAGAAGCCACAAAATGGCGTAATAGCGGTGTCGGTTGTTGTTGTGGCTTTTGTGGGATCGTTTTTTTTTCCCGACTGTGGTACAGACCTCTTTAGCAGTCACCACATTGGACAATTTAAAAACGCAGAACTTATTTTTCACGTGCTTCTTGTTCATTTTCGATAATTAAAAAAAACAATAAATGGTTATGTCCCTGAAAGACTTCATCTGGACGTGACAGATTTCGCACACAGGCATGCCTCCATTCGTCCACGTCTTTTTCTCTTTCTGATGCATAAAATCAAAAATGTCCTCAGCTCTGAGTTTGTCTGTT
The DNA here is from genome assembly GCA_037577455.1 of Pangasius macronema. Lineage (NCBI taxonomy): Eukaryota > Metazoa > Chordata > Actinopteri > Siluriformes > Pangasiidae > Pangasius > Pangasius macronema. Next base: position 2,143,950 of record CM074967.1, on the reverse strand, counting down.
TTCTAATTCTCTAGCTAGCTTAGCTCATTTCTATATGCCGTACACTTTATCGCACACGCTCTAGCCTCCGCCTTTACATTTCACCCCCCGATTGGTTTAAACTTGATTCACATTGTTGTTGAACTGTTTTGTGGCTTTTCGTTGAAAACGTTACTGTAAAGAAATTCAGGACGTCTGTGCATCGATGCCGAGACGTTTAAAGACCGAGAAGTATATAAGAATTCATTTTTCCCTGGTCTTTTACTTTTATTTTTTAGTGATATAGACTTGTTGAATACATTAACCTCGTAGCTCCAGTGCTTGAGTGAGATAGGTCTTGTTAGCTGTTTCTGTGTTTGTGTGTGTGTGTGTGTGTGTGTGTGTGTGTCAACATCTAGCATTTGTTTCTCACCTCTCTCTCTCTCTCTCTCTCTCTCTCTCTCTCTCTCTCCCCCCGCAGCCCCATGTCAGCCCTGCACTGATGCCGAGCTGCTCCTGTCCGTCTGTACGAGTGACTTCGGTAAGCAGCGCTTCCTCACAACGTGCCGAATAAAACGTTATAAAAACAACCTGAGCGTCCGGGTCATTCAGAATGTGCGTTAACTAAATTAAATTAAAATCATCATCACACTCAGTGTGCTTTTTCACTCTATATTATAATCCTGTATTCCATTTTAACTCTTTTTTTTTTAAATAGATGTAAATACATCATTATAGATGTCTTCATCTTGACATTTTAGATTCATCTAATGACTAAAATTAGGCACTTTATACACACAACACGTTTCTGTTTTACACACCCCTGAGGCGTACGTGCACATGCTTTTAATAAAGCACTCATCTCCAGTCCTATCAGGAGTAAAAGACTCCTGCGTGTTACGCTGTTATAGGAAAATAATCAGTGATGAGAAGCGCCGTTACCGTGACCTTCCTGAAGTTGATGATTTTTAGCCTTTAACATCACGTCCCAAATTGTAATTACTGACAGCAATCTCCTCAGTAATTACAGTTTGTGTTTATTATCTTTATCCGTTTAGAGTTATGCTCAATGTTGTGTCCGTTAAACAGATGACTATCACTTACGTTATAGCAGCTAGTAACAGTCGTTCCCTCACTTTCTCTTGAAGTTGGTGAGACAAAAAACAATCATTATGTTTGAAAAAGCACAAAAGATGTCGGAAAACTTACAGCTTCACCTCTGACTGTTACAAAGCGCTGGCACTGGAGACTCCTTCCAGGAATGTTATGTCCAGTAAAATAAACGTCTTACATATCAGCGATTACACAGGTTTATGTGGAGCGTCCGCCGTACACGTCCCTGTGAACGAGCTGTTACTATAGAAACGATAAGGTATTATAACGAGCGCGTCGACGTAAACCTGCGCTGCTGTCAGAGCTGCTGTTATAGAAAATTAATCAACGTTTTCCGACCAATCAGAATGCAGAAGGTGGTGTAAACTGTTTTAATAGACATTTATCTATTGTTAACATTGTGTGTGTGTGTGTGTGTAGTGGGGCGTGGCAGCATCCTCGGCGTGGAGGAGGAGGAGGAGGATCAGACGTCGGTGGGCGTCACTCTGTCCCACGTGTACAGGCAGAAGAGCGAGGTGTTCACGCAGACCGGCGGACGGGTGAAGATCTGGACGGGGAAACTCCTGATGCCGCAGGAGTGCGGAGTGAAGCCCGGCGAGGGCGTGTTCCTCTTCACCGGCACGGTGCGGTTCGGCCAGGCCTGGCTCGGCTGTGCGCCGAGATACACGGACTTCCTCAGGACGTACCAGGAAGCGGAGACGCGGGGGACCAACCCCTGTCACGTAGACACGAACTGAGCGTCACGTCACACAGCCTCCGTGTCTCGCTGTTTCGTATCGGATGTATCCGGCTAAACCTCCAGAAAAAACCGGACTCTTTCCCGAGAGCGGATTTATATAAAGCGTATAAATAAACCCGACAGTCTGATACAAATTTGACGGTAAACGATGTAGCACACGCTTGTGTTTAAATGTGTAAAGAAAAAAAAATGTGAAAACATTGTGTTGCTTTTGTAAAAAGCTTGTTTGTACAGTTTTTAATTTTTTTTTTTTGCAGTTGTGTCTTATGACAAAAAAAACATTAATGAAAAAACAGCTTTTATTTTATTTTCATATTTTTTTTTTTTGTAAAGAAGTGCGATTCTTCGCCTGCACTATGCCTCCAGGCGATTTTAATTACAAATTTCAAAAGATTAAAAAAAGAAAAAGAAAAAAATATTTTTCAGAGGAATTGGAGTTTTTTTTGTCCTGCACATGAACACAGCTGCACCGTATCGTTTTCATATAAACTGTGGGTGCAAGTGTGTGTGTGTGTGTGTGTGTGTGTGTGTGTGTGTTTACATGAGCGCTGTGGAAATCTCCATCCCATCCCTCGTTCATGGAAGGTCACTTCACAGTGAAATCCCCAGCGATGATAATTCTATGAGTTTCTATTTTTCTTATTAATTTCCATGATCTCATTTTTCACGACTACGACCAGCGCGCTTACGCTGAACATCCACGTTCTTGAGAAAAAAAATAAACAAGTCGTCCATCATTTCGGTGTTTCACATTACACACTTTTCTCATGGTTTCCTTATGTTTAGTTTGTGTGAGCACTTTTATTGTTTAAAAAAAAAAAAAAAAAAAAAAACGTGGGCGAGAGAAATATTTGCCCACGTTATGATGTCATGATGGAACAGAAAAACGGAAGAGTTATTGCTGAAACCTCGTGTCTCATGCTGACAGATCTTTTATTGCTATAACACATTTCTTAAACTCCGCGTCACTTAACAAGATGACAGACACATTAGAGCCCTTGAAAGTATCCTCAAAAGTAAGTGCACCCCTCATTGACTCACACGGATTTTTGCCTCTTTTGGAGCTCTTTTTCTTTAAGCTGCATAACCAGATCTAAACCTTTTTTTTTTTGAAAACTTAAGAAAATCAGACTATCCCAATGGTCTAGTTTCATTGGCTGCATTAACACTTTTTTTTTTAACCAGAAAAATTGCTGAGAATTTGCGAAGCTCCATCTCACACAACGTTAACACTGTAACCATAACAACGCTTTTCCCAGAAATGGCTAACAAGGCTAACAGCACATAAACCGACATTACACTAGCAAGTGACCAGACACTCGTTGCGCTTGTAGTTTGTCTCTGTAGCAAGTCTCTTGTGGGCGTGGCCTGTCTAGCATTATGGGGTTTTTTTTCAAAATGTACAGCTAACAGTCCAGAGTAATGGAGAGTGTGGGAAAGAGGTAAAGAAGCGAGTGCAGGCAGGTTGGAATGGGTGGAGAAAGG
>CM074967.1:2125437-2140555 GCA_037577455.1 Pangasius macronema | reverse complement strand
ATATATATATGACATGTTACAAAAATAATAAATAAAATGATAATGATCATTAATTAAAATAAATACATAAATAATATTTAAAAATGGATTGTTTTTAATTCATTGAATTGAATGTAATGTAAAATGGAAATGTATTAAAAACAAATCATTAAATTATTTTTAAATTATCAATAACTTTTTTATTTTTATTATTATTGTAGAGCGTCTAGAGATCTCATGCTTCATTCAGCGCGACGCTCTCGCAGGTTAGAAGCTAGAACATCGTCTTTACCTGATCAGAAAAACAGAAACAGGAGCGTAGCTAGTAGCTAGCTGTCTGACTTGGTTAGAAATTGACTCAGAAATTGTTTGTAGAAATTGTTTTAGACTTTTCAAAGGAATAAAAAAGAAACATTTATCTTGCATTATTTCATCCAAAGATTTAGCGATTAGCTAGAATGATTTCTAGCTATTTGTGTTGTGGACCTATTTTCTAGCTAGCTGCTAAGGTCAGCTTGCACCTCATTGCCATATGAGATTTCTTACTAACTGTAGCTTCCATTTTAGCCTTCTTTCTCCTTAAATCAGTTTTCTACCCATTTCATTTCTGAGGTTAACGTTATGCATTGACTTGAAGAGAAACGACGTAGCTAGTGTTAGCTAATGTAAAGCAGTGTTATTCCAGCTGGCTTGCTACATCACTAGCCTGTTTCTGTGAGCAGCTATGAAACAGTACCAATGCTAAGCATAAGACAGATTAATGTTAAGTGTGTGTGTGTGTGTGTGTGTGTGTGTGTGTGTGTGTGTGTGTGTGTGTGCTTTCATGCTAATATTCCTGTGTTAGCTGTCTAAACAGGGCTAGCTATTCAGCTAACATTAGCTAGATAAATCATAGAGAACAAAAATCACATCAGGTCAGTTTTTGTGTGTATTTTACTTTTTTTTCAGTCTGTGTTTTTAGTGGATTTTGTTATCTTTTAGCTAGCTCACTACCAGCTGGTCATCTTTCTAAAGTAAGACACTACGACGTGCGACAAATCCGAGAGGGCATTCGTCACGACATAGGTGTCTGAAATCTCCCATGAAACCTATTCCAACAGCTCTGACTAAATTAATAACGAATAATTAACTGCAGCTGTAAAAAGAAGAAGGTCCTGAAACTCTGAGGCTGAACGCTTTGTTCCTCCTCTCATGTGAACCCTATGTGGCTCGATCCAAGTTCAAACCCAGGACCAGAGCTACAACAATGGTTAGGTTCATTTATTCGATGCTAAATTTCCTGGACTCGGAAACTATAATCTCAGCACGATCTGGCTCAGACGAGGCTCATATGCACATCCAATTATGATAAGACGAGACGAAAGTACGGGAAATGATTCACTAAGGGCGCCCTCGGGCTGGGTCAGATAAACACCCGCGGTCAGGATATTTGCAGTAGCAGCAAATTGCTGTAGAAGTCAGTTGGCAGGAAGGAGAGGAGAGACAGAGAGAGAGAGAGCGAGAGCGAGAGGAAGACCGAGAGAAAGGGAAAAGTGGGGAGAGAGACAAAATGGAGGGATGATGGCAATGACAGAAGAGAGAGAGCGAGAGAGAGAGATAATGAGGATGGTGGCTTTGAACGAATTTAAAAAAAAAGTGTGACAGAGAGACAGACAGAAATAGAGAGACAGAAAGAGGAAGAGTGAGAGAGATAGACAGAGAAAAGGGGGTTGATGGCACTACAAGAATGAAGAGAAAGACAGATAGAGAGTGTCAGGGAATGAGAGGAAGACAGAGTCAGAGAGAGATGGAGAAAGAGAGAATCCTAAAGAGAAAGAGAATGAGAGAGGGGGTGAGAGAGAGAATGGAGGGATGATGGAATTGAAAGAATGACGACAGAGAGAGAAAGGGAGAGAATATAAACACCAGAAAGCAGAAAACTTGTGACATCTCTCCAGCACGGGAAGTGCAGGAATTCATGGAATGTGTTGACTTCACGGGCGCACACACACATACACACACACACACACACACACACACACACAGCTCCCCACAGTCTCCTGGCCTCGGCTGGAGGGAATCAATAGGGCCTCTGTGGAGTGTGCACGTGGCTCGGCCTCCGGCGCTGACTCTCGGCCACACACCCGCCTCGAGAAGAACAACAGCAGCCCTCGCTGGGCCTCGCCTCGCCTCGCCTCACGTTTCACCACGTTACACTTTATACGATCACCTCTGGATTTAGAGAGAAAGAAGAGAAAAGCAGAAGGGGAAAAAAGGAAAGCAGATAAAAGCGCAGACTGGATGGGAACTCTCCGTATCGAGCCCATCATTACAGAGCGAAAGAATAAAGCGTCTCTCTGCACAACTCATTATTTACATACTACACATGGCAACGTGGTAAAAGAAAACAAGGCTTAGAGACGTAGGACTAAAACGTCAGAACTGGGTGATGGAACGTCCTGTAATGACCAGGCTGGAGAAATTCAAGGGAACTATATAGTCATAAATCACAAAAAAAAAATTTTTTGACATTGACCACAACTTTATGAGAGTAAAATTGTAAATGATCCTCTGCTGTTTTCCTTTTCATAAGCTATATATAGCGGTGGAAAATACAATGAGCCGTGAGATTACCATGACCATTAATGATTCCAAGCTGGAACCCGAAGATCAACCAGCAAAGAGCAACGAAAGGACCTAGAATCCTAAAAACAGGCAGCAGGGTGGGTGTGCGTGGTCCCGCCTGGATTCGCACCCGGATCCACCGCCACCCTGACCAGGATACACCTCTTCCTGAAGAAGCATGAGTCACGAGTGGAAGTAAGAAGTATAATGCATACGACACTTCACGCATACCACACGTTTTTAGGTAAACTGGGTATTTATTACGTTTCACGAACTGGCTGAATAAAGGGTACGATTTTGCTGTAAGTTCCCTCACCATCCTCTCTTTCTCTCGCTCTCGAAGTTAATGAGACGAAAAAAACGCAGCTTGTCATTTTACAGAGAAACCGCAAAAAAATGCGTAAACCCTTCCGTCCTGAAGGTGTCGGTTACAGCTTTACCTCTGACCGTTACAAAGCGCTGACACTGGAGACTCCTTCCAGAAATGTTACATAAACATCTCCTTACTTCAGGAAAAGTTCACCGTATTGACATTTTTTTAGTCCGTTATGTGGAGCGTCCGCCATACAAGTCCCAGCGAATGAGCCGTTGCTATAGAAACGATAACGTTAGAACGAACACATTAATATGAAGAATAACGTGTCGAAATCTTACTCCAAGGTGAAAAAAACATCTGTACATGAAGCATGAAGCAGACTCTTTCCTTTGTCCTAATCATCTCGCATTCTCCGAGGCTGAGGGAATCAATGGTGCTTTTGTGCAGCAGAAGATTTGAGCTATAAAGGTGATAAGTAATGCCTTTTCCAGGTATGGATGTAAATCCTGGATCTGGATCAGGATCAGGATCTTGAATCGGTCTTTAATAGGACAGAGCCGAATTCCTCAGCCGTTGTTATGTAATTATGCCATTAGACCCTCATTAGTAATACCGACTTAATGACTTCAAATAGAAAGCCATGCTGTAAAAACAAATTACATTTTTCCAGCTAAACTGGTGTTTTATTTAATTTATTTATGTTCTGTCCCGAGACAGAGTGAGTGAATGAATGGCTCTGTCCGGGAGACGTCATAAAACCGTGGCGCCATAATTCTTAGAAAGATCCCGCAAATGGATGGCGTCTGTAAATCACCAAAAAAAAAAAACCTGCCCCCAGTCCACTTCCCTGGTTCCTCTATGTGTCAGGATCCTTCGCATCTGGGCCGTTGATTTATTTTCCAGTGATTTGTCACACACACATCAATAAATACAGAGTTGAAGGCACTGGCTTATAAATTAAACGGCTGACATCAATAGGAGGAAGTGGTGCCAGGCGCAGTGTGCTTTATCTGACCGTCTGTCTTTACAGGGAGAAATTCCACCGAGGCCTTGTTTACACTCCTGTTTTATTGTGTGTGTGTGTGTGTGTGTGTGTGTGTGTGTGTGTGTGTGTGTGAAAAGATAGTCAGATCACTTTCAGCTACATGAGAAAGGTGTGAGAACGAGATACACACACACACACACACACACACACACACACACACACACACACACACACACACACACACACGCACACACAGGAAAAGCATCCATAAAGAATGTGTTGTATGTGGTCATGTGACCAAGAAATGACCTTCTCATTGCCCCAGAAATATCTTGGAAGCATGTTGAGCAAACATGCTGCCAATAGTTTATACACCCCTTAACCCATCCTCGGCAACACACACCCACACACACACACACACACACACACAGTGGCAATGCCATTTTACCGACAGCTCCATGGCAACAGCCGCTATGTCACTGAGGCGACTATTTTCTCATGATGTCATGAATTCATTATAGTCGCTTCACTCCAATGCACCATTGTTGCCACAAAATAATAAATGATCGACACGGCTATTCACGACACTAGACTTCACGCATACCACACGTTTTTAGGTAAACTGGATATTTATTACAGTTCATGAACTGTCGGGAAAAAAAGGGTACGATTTTTGCTGTAAACAGTCGTTCCCTCACCAGCCGCTCTTTCTCTCGCTCTTGAAGTTAATGAAACGAAAAAAAGAAACGCAGCTTGTCATTTTACAGAGAAACCGCAAAACACGCGTAAACTCCTCTGTTCTGAAGATGTCGGTAAACTTAAAGTTACAGCTTTACCTCTGGCCGTTACAAAGCGCTGACACTGGAGACTCCTTCCATAAATGTAACATAAACATCTCCTTACTTCAACAAAAATGCACCGTATTGACATTTTTAATCCGTTCATGTGGAGCAAGTCCCAGGGAATGGCCTATCAGAGCTGCTGTTATAGAACATAAATTCTTCTGACCAATCAGAATCCAGAATTCAACAGCGCTTTCATTCTAATGTTATTGTTTCTATAGAAAGAAAAACGAACACAGGGATGTGTATGCTGGACGCCACGCTGTTTGTAGCGGCTGTGACGTAAGTGCGAACGGGAACTAGCTTAACACAGCGTTAAACGTAACTGAAAACGGATAATAAGTATGCTGTTGTTGTTTAATCACTAAAAGTCGTAACAGGATGTGCTGTTTTAGGAAAATAATTAACATCATGGTGGTTACAGTGACTCAGCTTCATCACACCACCCTGTCGTTGATTATTTTACTATAACAGCGTGACATGGAGTGGTTTAATGCTTATATAACGAGCGTGTTTATACCTGGTCGTTTCTTGCGTCTTGGATATCAGGGTTCTCTCGAGCATTTAAGTCGATTAAAAGCACCACACCTACAGGAAATGGTGACAACAAACAACTGAAAAAAAAACACATTGTTGGTTGTTAAGTGCTAAGATTTAATGTGCATATTACTTGTGATACATCAACCAGGTTTCAGTCCTGATAACTGCAGACGCATTCAACGCTAACCGTAAATCCAAGTGGCGAAAACAAAAAAAACGTAATCGTTCTTTACGTTTATGAAAATTACACACAAGATGAAATCACTCTGCACGTCTCACCTTGAACCGTCCACCCAGGTTTGTTTTCACACATCAGAGCTGACACTGATTGGCCAACCTGGCTGTGCTAATGGTGTAATTTCAGCAAATCCATGTGTGTAATAGATGGTAATTATCGGAGCGTCTCAAGGAGAGGGTTATAAACGGCTAAGCTAACACCGTGACACATTGACAGACCTGTTAGCGCAGTTTTGCATCAACTGAAGGAATGATAAGTGAGAAATAACCCACCCAAAGGGGGATCAGAAATTTGGAGAAACCTGGCCAAAATAGAGAAATGGAAGAAGTAAAGATACGACAGCAGCCCATAAAGGTTCCTTTACATCTGAAAGTCAATCTGAAATCCAGACAGATGCTCAGCACTGGATTTAACCGTCGCTAAGCCGAAGTCTTATAACAAATGGGTTTGTAGTGCATGTAGAAGTAATTTCCTACAAAACAGAAAAGACTGTGCTGCAGTAAATCTCAGCGTATGGAGGTCTTATGGAGGTCTTATGGAGATCTTATGGAGATCTTATGGAGTAATGAGTCTTAATTTAAGATATTTCATTCACAAATATCTTGCCTGTCTGCAGGTTTCTGTCTGTCACCATGATGTCCATACTGGAGGTAGAGGATTACATCATCCTCACGTTTGTGGAAAAAAAAACCCCAAAAAAACACTATTCCAACTATTCCTAGTTGAAAATGCCGGCTGTAGTTTTTAACATTACATTATCATATATCTGTGTTTGTGTTAAACGTTACACCACAGCGCTGTGGAATTCTGGGTTCTGATTGGTCAGAAGGTGTTGATTAATTTTCTAGAACAGCAGCTCTGACAGTAGCAGCTGCGAATCGCAGGTTTATAATAAACACAATAAAGCGCTCGTTCTAACACATTATAGTTTCTATAGCAACAGCTCATTCACAGGGACCTGAATGTCGGAGGCTCCATGTAACCTACGGCTAATATTCAATTCGATTCAAATTTATTTAATAATAATAAATGGATTTTAAACACGACATTTAGTTAACATTTATGGAAGGAGTCTCCAGTGTCAGCACTTTGCGGTTTCTCTGTAACATGACAAGCTGCGTTTTTTTTGTTTGTTTGTTTTTGCCTTATTAAAAAAAATGTTTATATTTGCTTTAACAAACATTCGAACAGGAACTGACTTGTTTTGTGAACATTTCACAACATTCAATGTAACTAAAGATGGTTAAAAAAGTTTGAGATGTTGCTCTTTAATAAATTAAAAATTGTAAGTGGTGTAAGGGGAATAAAACACTTCGGGACATGCTGTTCTAGGATCCACCCCTCTTTGATTATTTTCCTATGACGGCATGACACCGTCATGTTTTATTCCTTAGCACAATATCTTCCTGACTATTAATAAAACCGAAGCATGTGGTGCAATTTATTAACTAAAGCCGCAATTTTAAGACTTTATTTCATTGGATAAATGCAATGTTTATGCTCCCATAAGTCCGAATCCCGACTGAGGTCACCGTGAACGTCTCGTTTTCTTTCTTCCCCTCAATCAGAAGGTGGGAATTGCGATTATTCCCATATGACGTGAATGCAGCATTAGCATAACTGAAGCTGTGTGGTCCTGTGAGAATGCGGTGTCGCTGGGGACGAGAGATGGGAAAGGGGCCCTGCTTTTTTAGTCCAGGGTTATTAAGGGACTCTGGGGTAGTCGCTTTCATGATTCCCCCTGCAGGGACACTGAAAAGAATTTCCCAAACCATTCCAACGCAGGATCTTTCCAATACACACGTCTGTAATTCTTATTCTTTTAATCTGCATTTCTATCTGTTCTCGACCAGGCACAACTCTTATTCTGGGTTCCTTAACGAAGCTTTCTTTAGAGCTGCACGATAATGACGAAAAAATCCATCACAATTATTCTGATCACAATTATGGATCAAAATAAATAAATAAATAAAATAAACAGCTTCTTTTGTTTCCTGAAAAGTCTCCGAGCCAATGAAAGAGTTTGACCTAACGTGAAGAAAAGCTTAAACGTGAAGTTTTTTGTCTGGTTTTTTTTTATTCGTTGTAGAGAACCTTGACTTAAAGTCTGTTTGCTTGCGGTACCGTTTTCCTGGATCGGTCGAAGCAGAGCTAGCGATCACGCCGCGGTGTGTGGAATGTACACACATTCAGGGCCACCATTAATTCACATTCAGACAGCTCCTTGGCCTTTCTCGTTCTTAAAGCACCTCTGACTTCAATGCCGTCTCCCTGACAACCATATCCCTCCTTCGACCCCTGACCTTTGACCCTTCACGGTGCATAATCGAACGAAGAACATGTGAATGAGTCCGGGGCCAGACGAGGTCGTGTCACAGCGCACACAAATGAAGACCATTGTAACGGCGACAATGATCATTGAGCTGAGCAGGAAACAGCACACACACACACACACACACACACACACACACACACACACTGAAATTGTCTTGATGATAAATGGGTTTCTGTGCAGCACAATGGACGAGAGGACTGACAGGTAGGAAACGGGGTAAACACACAAACACTTGTCTGATAAACGGATGTTTGTCCCGAGACCGAGTGAGAGTGATGGATGGATTGAGGTGGAATTAAAGATCTGACTTTTTATCCATTTATAGTTACATTTAATGTTGTGGAATGTCTGCAAAACATGTTAGTTCCTGTTCTTACTTACATTATAGCAGCTATATAAAGACAGAGTCATTCCCTCACCAGCCTCTCCTGAAAACCTAAAAAGTTAGAGCTTTACCTCTGAACACTGACACTGGAGACTCCTTCCATGACAAATAAACATCTCCTGACAGAACAAGTCACCACATCAACGATTGCAACGATTTATGTGGAGCGTAAATAAGAAATGATTAGAACGAGTGCATTAACATAAACGTGTGCTTTGCACTCGTTGAATTAAATCACGACCGACATTCTGTAATGTTTCAGAGACTTAGAGAGCCTCATCCTCCAACATCCTGGTCCTGTTCGCGAGCTGTTAAACCTCACAATAACGCCGTTGTCTCATACAGGAAGCCGGCCTTTCGCTGACTCACCTCTTTGCCAAACAGGACCACAAATCAGCACTGTTAGGAATGAGTGCTGTGAGTCAGTCGCTTGGCCTTCGGTGTGTAATCACCTGATCAATGCGCTGTTTATTACAGACCGAGTGGGGCAACAAAAAGACGTCTGTGTCCAGACACGCTTTAATACGGCTTAGGTAGGACAAAGACGGAGCAGTGTACGGGCGCACAGAGCAGGTTCCTGAAGCGTGTGCTTTGTTTGAGTGCTGACAAGAAAACACACAAATACTCCATTAAGTGCTGGCGTGCATCTGTGCAGCAACGTTAGAGGAACATTCCAGCGCTTTTCATCCCACTCTCTATCCACTGTATCTGTGGGCTCGGTGTGTGTGTGTGTGTGTGTGTGTGTGTTGAGCTCTCACACCTTTCAGGGGGGGAAAAAAAAACCTGTTTACTTCAGACTCACCCGTAGCAGAAGTCTTAAGTTCAGCTGTTGAAAGTTTTCTTGCAGAACATTTTTTGTACACTGTCATGAATTCTTTAGTAGTTTTTTTTTTTTTTTTTGGTAAATTAATGATTCGTTTAGGACTGTTATTGTTCACAGCGAGAATAATTATCAATGATTATAATGTTAATTCTAATTATGAAATAGCAAGTCATAATTCCAAGATACTATCTCATAGTTTTGAGATACTAAGCCATAATTGTGAGCTAACAATTCATCATTTTGAAAGTCATAATTATTAGATAATAAGTCAATATTTTTGAGATATTCAACATAATTGACTCATTGCATCTCAAAATTAAGACTTCTCTCATAATTATGACTTAGTATCTTGACATTATGACTTGTTTTACTTAGTATCTCAAAATGATTACTAATCTCATAATTATGACTTAGTATCTTGACATTATGACTTGTTTTACTTAGTATCTCAAAATGATTACTAATCTCATGATTATGACTTAGTATCTAGACATTATAATGCTATCTCATAATTATGATGTAGTATCTTGAAATTATAATGTTATCTCATAAGTATGACAGTATCTCAAAATGATTACTAATCTCATAATCATGACTTATAGTATCTCATAATTATAACTTAGTATCTTCAAATTATAATGTTATCTCATAATTGTGATTTAGTATCTTGAAATTATAATGTTATCTCATAATTATGACTTAGTGTCTTGAAATGATGACGTTATCTCATAATTATGACTTTTAGTATCATAAAATTATGACTTGTTTTAATTATGAATTAGTATTTAGAAACCTATAACCAGTTTTCTCATCATTTTGACTTACTATCTGTGAATTTTGAGACGGTGAAATGGGCTTCCGTTCGTATGGATACCACAAAACTTTAGGAAAAGTGTAAAGTAACCTACTTTTTTTCTTTATTGCGCCAGTCGGAAAGTTGGATAAAGTTCTATAAGCGCTGCTTTGATACGGCTTTATCTCATGTCCGTCTCCTCCTCACACCCTTCCAGTGTTCAGTGTAGGTTTGAGCTTTTTGTGTCTTTTGCATTTATTAAACTTTTATTGACATTCAAAAGTGAGTCGCAGCGTAAGTGAGTTTGGCGTTAGCTTTTCTGTTCTGTTGTATATGAAGTTTATATTATTAAAACTACTTTCATAGTTCTCGTCCTTCTTATCAAAACCTTCCGAGTAACAGAGAAAAAAAGTTAAACGTATTTAAAAGTTAAACGTATACGACGTTTAACCAGAAACACTTCAGAATTCATCCTGCTGCTTTGGTCAGCAGTCACATCATCAATAAACACAAGAGAACCAGCTCCATTGGCAGCCATACACGCCCACTTCCACCATGCTTCACTGATGAGGTGGTATGCTTAGGATCATGAGCAGTTCCTTTCCTTCTGCAGACTCTTCTCTTCCCATCACTCTGGTACAAGTTGATCTTGGTCTCATCTGTCCATAGGATGTTGTTCCAGAACTGTGAAGGCTTTTTTAGATGTTATTTGTCAAAATCTAATCTGGCCTTCCTGTTTGTGGTGGTAGTGTCATGGCGTGGGCATGTATGGCTGCCAATGGAACTGGTTCTCTTGTATTTGTTGATGATGTCCAATTCCTGTCCTGAGAGAGAGAGAGAGAGAGAGAGAGAGAGAGTTGAGCACAGTGTAATGGGAATTAACTGATTAACTGAATCATGGGTCTTTTCATTTTAATGAACGAAGCACCAAACATCACTCCAGACACGTCTCACGTTCCTTAATTCGATATTTTACAGCTTCCGAGCTATAAACCAGTAAGCGTTACAGTTATTTTACATGCGGACGAGCGCCTTAGCAGTTTCCTAACTTTAGAACAGCGGCATAAGGTTTCACGTTCATAAATAAAACGCTTAACGCGGTGTTGTGCACATTCAGCTGCGTGCGTCAGCAAATCATTAACATTACAGGAGCTAAATCGAGCACTGAGAGCCAGGAGGAGCCTGCTGAGGAGCACAAGTGTGAGCAACAGCTGAGTCGTCAGCTGTAGAAAGAATGGCTGAGCTCGGGGAAAGTGCAGAGAAAGCACACACACACACACACACATACAAACACACACACTCTCACTGTAAGGTTTGGTACATGCACACAGACACACACAGCAACTTTGAGCATTTATACGTTCAAGGAAACACTCAGGATTGACCCCAGGGTGGTGACCTCTGACCCCCGAGAACCCTAACCCTAGCTGCGTGATGCTATCAGGCTGAACAAACACACTGAGCCGCAGGTGTGTGCCGATAGCAGCCTCCGTCGGCCTGCAGAGAAACACAATGGCACGCGGTTTTTACGAGACGCGCCGTGAATAAACACCTCGAGCGTCAGGGAGGAAAACGCACCGTCGTCACTGCGGCTCAAGATAACACGCTGAACAGATTTATTTATAGAAGCGCCTTTCACATTTCACAGCGCTGTTGAATTCTGGATCCTGATTGGTCAGATTCATTTTCTAGAACAGCAGCTCTGACAGTCGTGCAGCTGCACATCACACGTTTATCTTCATGCATTTTCTTTTAAATACGATAGAATTAAAACGTGTGCGTTATCAGTGATACCGGGAAGATTTCCGTAATTTAGAGAAGGAGTCTCCAGTGCCAGCGCTTTTAGAGATAAAGCTGTCGAAGTTTTCCGCCATCTTCAGAACAGAGGGGTTTACACACGACAAGCTGCAGGGTTTTAACGAGAGAATAAAGAACACGCATCATTCGCTTCTCTCAGGGCTAAAAGAGAGAACCGTCGCCTGACGGAAGACAGACGCGGTGTAAGTGTCGTCAGAGATTTAAAAAGGGATTTCGAAGCGAGGATCCCCGCGGACTGCAGTCTCACACCAGATTAGTGTTAAAGTGCAGAGTGTAAATCCGTCACAGTTATTCTGGAAGGCCGCATAGCTCAGGCTCTTCGCTGATCTCCTCATCGATCACACCCACTGCGTTATCACCACGCGTATTAAGCGTAACTGCATTCTGACCTCGCGTGTAATAAATCACGGAGAGGCCGAGGAGCAGCGAGACGAGACGCAGACAGGTGCTGCGCGGCCGTGTGGAGGGTGATGAGGAATGGACATGTGTGCTGTGGGGGGGTTCTGTCACCGCTTCGTCATGTAAAAAAGCCACAAAAATCACACCTACGCACAGCGTTGCCGTCTTTCTTCAGAGGAGAGTAGCTAAAGCATGCACAAAAAGCTACAAGCTGCAGGGTGACATCACAGACTAATTTACATATTCAAATTTATATACTGAAATTGCAAATGAGGGTATATGAAGAAGGAAGATATTTTTGAAGATCACAAGGGTGATCAGTGATTGGTTGATGGGGAAAATGGTGGTCAGTGATTGGTCATTGTGGAAAATGGTGGTCAGTGATTGGTCATTGTGGAAAATGGTGATCAGTGATTGGTCGATGGGAACAATGGTGATCAGTGATTGGTCGATGGGGAAAAATGGTGATCAGTGATTGGTCGATGGGGAAAAATGGTGATCAGTGATTGGTTGATGGGGAAAAATGGTGGTCAGTGATTGGTCATTGTGGAAAATGGTGGTCAGTGATTGGTCATTGTGGAAAATGGTGGTCAGTGATTGGTCATTGTGGAAAATGGTGGTCAGTGATTGGTCGATGGGAAAAATGGTTCTTGCAACTCAGTAAGGCTTTACACACAGTGATGTGAGCTGGAGAGCCGTATCAAGTGCACGACTGTTGCTAACATCCACTCAGTCACTAAAGATTTGTAAAAAGTCACCAAATCTAGTGACAAAACCTGAAGTTGGCAACTTTTCCCATGAACACGGCAGCCGTGGAAACATGCCATTAACACACTCTTTCCACAAGCAGGCTTTGGAGATAAGTCACCTGAACAGCTCCATGAATAAAAGATCCACGTGCAATCATGCAAAGCAAACCTGTGCAAAAATTACACAGAGGGATGGAAGAAAGAAAAAAGGAGAGAGAGAGAGAGAGAGAGAGAGAGAGAGAGAGAGAGAGAAATATGAGAGAAAGAGAGTGTGTTATTCAGGTCCTGAACTGAGCCACCAGTTTCAGCTTCAGAGAGTAACTCCAGCACCACCATCAGGCCACACACACACACACACACACACACACACACAGAAAGCCAGAGTTTAAAAATGTTTATTAGAACATTAGAACTTACAGACATTAAAAAAAGGCATAGGGTGAAATCCTACACACACTTTCTCCAAATCTCAGGCCATAAAGTTTGTCTCCTGGACAAAAAGTGCAACAGACACACAGACGTCATGTCTGATCACCTGAATAATAATAATAATAATAATAATAATAATAATAATAATAATAATAATAATAATTTAAAAAATCCCTGCATTTCTAAAGTGCCAGAAAGCCTTCTCAGCTGAGGTTGTTGATCTGTGAATAAATACACACAGGCATTAATCAGACATAAATAAAGCGTAGATGTTCACAGACAGTGCACACGGCGGCGTCTGAGGAGACCCGACACGTCCGGCGTCAGCGTCCGGCGTCACGCACAGAGCAAAGGACGGGAAAATCTCAACAGCTGGATAATCAACAGTCCAAACGATTACCACAAACATGTAAATCATAAAAAATCTCTATACACAACATTTAAAAAAAAATCCAGCACCTGTTTTTGTCAAGTATAAAGTAAAAAATTCTTTTTAAAACGTGAACACGCTTTTTGGTGGAAAAACTGCAAAAAGCAAAACAATAACAAAAAAACACATTATAAAAGAACAAGCGAAGGAACATCAGGCTCTGAAACACGGTGAAGGGATGAGGTGCGGCGGGAGGAGAGCCGCTCGGGGGAACGGGGGGACGATCCCTGAGCCGCTCGGGGGGACGGGGGGAAGATCCCTGAGCCGCTCGGGGGGACGGGGGGAAGATCCCTGAGCGCGCTCAGAACAGCCGCTTATTCACTGTAAAAAGGCAGCGGCAGTGGAGGAGAAGGCAGCCGGGTTTCAGAGACGTTCCTCTGCACGTGAGGAACAATGTAAACACTTCAGTAGTTTATGTAGAACAGAGAGAGGAGAAGAAGAAAAAACCCTGATGTAAACTCTCACTCCGAATCATGAAGATCACACTGGAGTTCACCTGTCAGGGGCAACACAAGCATTATTATTATTATTATTATTATTATTATTATTATTAATCATCTTCATCATCATCATTATCATTATTATTATTAATCAGTACTAAATATCACACTTCTCATGATATTGCAATATCACTAAATATTCATCAGGGTCCATCAATCTTTGATTTAAATAAATAAATAAATAAATAAATAAATAAATAAACAAACAAATTTTAATTCACTTCAGTGTTTTTTTCAGCTTTTATTGTTTGCTTTACTTTTTTTGTGCAGTTTTTAATTATTATTTAAACACATTTTATCATTATTTTTCCCCTTTCTTCTTCTTTTTAAAATAAAAAAAATTCCCTTCAATAAATAAAGAAATTCTATAAAATACATGATGTAAAAGTCTTTCCCGTTAGTTCCTGTTGTCGCTTGCGCTACAGCAGCTATAAACAGCCGCTCCCTCACCAGCCTGTTCCTCGCTCTCAGAGTTTAATGACACCAAAGAAAAGAAAAGAAATCGCAGCTCGTCATGTTACTGAGGAACGAAGCAAAGCGTAAACTCCGGTCCTGAAGATGTCCGAAAACTTAGTTACAGCTTTTTCACTGACACTGGAGACTCCTTCCATAAAATGTTAAATAAACATCTCCTTATAGAAACTTCACCGTATCGACAGTTACACACATTCTTAACGTTTTTATGTGAAGTCCATGAGAACGAGCCGTTACTATAGAAACGATAAGGTAGTAGAACGAGCCGGTGCTATAGAAACGATAAGGTAGTAGAACGAGCCGATACTATAGAAACGATAAGGGAGTAGAACGAGCCGTTGCTATAGAAACGATAAGGTAGTAGAACGAGCCGTTGCTATAGAAACGATAAGGTAGTAGAATGAGCCGTTGCTATAGAAACGATAAGGTAGTAGAACGAGCCGTTGCTATAGAAACGATAAGGTAGTAGAACGAGCCGT
>CM074967.1:2113722-2122074 GCA_037577455.1 Pangasius macronema | reverse complement strand
GACTTTACTGGTTTTTATTTATTTTTGGGGTTTTTCCCCGCTTCAAACCCCCCCCCACAAAACAACTCTTTTAAAAATAAAAAAAAAAAAAAAAAAAAAAAAAAAAAAAAAAAAAAAAAAACAGAACCAAAGCCCCGCTGCATGAACTCACGGCTTGTTGCGCGATCCCGAGCGCCTCGTCAAGTCCGTACAGCCTTCCTTTAACCAGGAAAACGCCCGCTGACCAGATACTGCAGTCCTCATGAACCCAGCGATCTCCAACCTCGTCCCACGTCCGCTTCCTCTTCGCACCGGCGTCCTCGTGCCCGTTCATCAGCAGATCCGCGTGATGACACTTCCCGTCAGGTCCGAGTGATGACGTCTTCCCGTCAGGTCCGAGTGATGACGTCTTCCCGTCAGGTCCGCAGGGACGGTACGGTCCGTGCAGGTCCCCCAAACCTGCGGCGTTGGCGGTCCGACCGCACAGGCAGCACAGCTCGCCGGTCTGACGCCTGCCCTCTGACCCGAGGCGTCCCAGCTGTAAACACGACGAGGTGGGAACGATCCCGGGAGACGCCGCGGCCGGTCGCCGCTTCCTCGTCTGGAAGTCGCCGTCTTCCTCGAAGTTGACGACGGTGCAGTCGGAGAACTCCATACGGACGTACGGTGCGAAGGTGTCCCCTCTGCCTTCTCGCTTCTCCTCCTTGCAGCTCGCGTACTTCAGCTTGATCTCGGGTTCGCGGGAAGGAAACGCAGATGGCGGCGACGATAAACCGGAGCGCTGCTGCTTCTTCTTCTTCCTCCTCTTCGCCGCGCTCGCTGTTGCCTTCTTGCCTGCTGAAGACCTCGAGCGCTGCCGGTTCCCGGTTTTCTTAGTCGCTGGCGCCATCTCCTGGCTCGACGACGACGAGGACAATGATCCGGATCCGTTCTGTGTTGGTTTACAGAAGTCTGTGTTTTCTGCTTCTGAGGTGGACGGTACGTTTCTGGATTCCACCGAGTCGCTATCCTGGAGCGCATCCCATTCCGTCAGGCTCGGAGAGGAATTTCCCGTGCTTTCTTTTTCCCGTTTCTCGTTTTCTGTATCTCTCCGTGTCAGCGAGGCGCCGTTGCTAGTCGGAACGCTGAGAGGCACCTCAATCACGCTGCTGTCGTCACTGGAAATGCAGTCCGCGTGCCCGGATCCGGAACATTCCGACGCCAAGGTTTCGACGGGTGTTAACGGGAACCGGGAACGCTGTCGTGATAAAGGAGTGTCCTGAGGTCCCGCGCCACTCCTTTCTCTTCTTTCCTCTCCCGTCCTGCGCCACTTGCTTACTTTTATAACCGCGTCACCAGTCTGCGCGTTCCCCGTAGCGGTCGTCGGCGTCTTCGCAGGTTCGTGGGCGAGTCCGTTTGGCAGCGCGGCGTTTACGGGCGAACGCGCGGACTCCGAGCGAGGAGAGCGGATACTGTCGGTCCCTGAGGCGCGGTCGCTCCGGCTCGGCTTCCTCTTCACCAGATCCAGAGCCTCAGAGATCTGCTTGGTGAGATCCAGAGGTTTGGGACGCGGATCCTGAAGCTGCAGGACGTTCAGTCGGCTCAGAGGATCCATAACTACAGACACACACAGAAAGAGGAAACTAATCACACCAGACGTTTAAACTTCACGTGTTAGAGATTTAGCACACACGTCTCAAAAGAATGATAAAAAATGCGTTAAAATGCAGTTAGTCATCTTGTAACAACATTAAAGAAATACTGGAGAAAAAAAATAGTAAATTTAATTTTACTTTTTAATTTTATGATGTTTTTTCTTTTTTATTTTACTTTATTTTTATCCTGATCTTATCTCCATCAACTCATAGTTCTCAGCAAAATTAATAAATTAATTCAACAAATTATTTAACAAAATAGTTAAAATGTTGCTAGAAATATATATGAATATTACTAAATGAGGAAAAATAATTTAATTATTAATAAATAAATAAACTTAAAAAAAAAATTATAAAATTACATCGTTAAGCAGATTAGAATGTCCTAAAATAAATCAATATTCATTAACATTTATAAATAAATAAATAAATAAATAAATAAACATGGCTTGTTTTTTAAAGGTTTACAAAGTTATAAATTAATTTTATTAACACATCCTCACCCTATAATTTAATTAATAATTTAATTTAATGATTTATCCTATCCTATAATTTAATTGACATTAATTATTATTATTATTTTTTTTTTGTCGAATTTAGTTTTAGACCAAATTAATATTTTCTGTTTATTAAAGAAGAGCTAAACTGCTAAATTGCTAGTTAGCCACTAGCTGTAGTTCTGCTGTAGTTAGCTCAGGTAGCTACATACATATATATTTTTTTTAAATATACATAAAATAAATCTGTATATTTCGGGATAGTTTAAATAAATGCGAACATTTTTACAATTTAAAGTGAATAAATATAAAAATGTGACACTTATTAATATAGATTTGGGAGCTGTTCTGCTCACCGGAGCCGGCAAAATAAAGTAGCCAACTAGCTTTAAAAAAGGCTAACGTTAATCAATGAAGAGTTAGCTTAGCTTATCTGTTAGCTTAGCAGTTAGCTAGCAGGACTTACCGGAGAAATATGTTCAAGTCACCGAGTTCTGGAACAACACTAAAGGCACAAAGTAGTGAATAAAAATATTCTTGTATAAAATCATACAATAAAACTGAATTATATAAATAAATATAAATGATACATATAGTATATATATATTTTATATTATTTAAACAATTAGCTGAACACTGTGACTCAGAGCGCTAACAGCATTAAGATGGCCGACGGGAACGTTTTTAACGGCCTTCATTTCAAAATAAAAGTCACTACGTCACTGCAGTGATTGCCACAGCGCTGCTGAATTCTGGATTGTGATTGGTCAGAAGGTGTTGATTAATTTCCTATAAAAACAGCAGCGCTGACAGCAGTGCAGCTGCACATCACAGGTTTATATTCACTCTATATATATATATAAATATATACCAAATTCTTTCTTTCTTTCTGTTTTTTTTCTTTCATTTTTTTCTCTGTTTTTGTTTGTTCTCTTTTCTGGTTTCTCTTTCTTTCTTTCTTTCTTTCTTCTATCTCTTTTTTCTTTTCCTTCCTTTTATTATTTTTCTGTCTTTCTTTCTCTTTTCTTATTTTTTATTTTCTATCTATCTATCTATATATCTATCTATCTATCATTTCTTTTTTTCTTTTCCTTCCTTTCATTCATTTTTCTTTCTTTCTTTCTCTCTTCCTGTTTTTCTATCTATCTATCTATCTATCTATCTATCTATCTATCTATCTATCTATCTATCTATCCTTTTTCTTTCCTTTTATTCTCTTTCTTTCTTTTCCTGTTTTTCTTTCTATCTATCTATCTATCTATCTATCTATCTATCTATATATCTATCTATCTATCTATCTATCTAATTATTTCCTTTTTATGTTCCTTCGTTTTATTCATTTCTTTCTTTCTATTCATGCACTGGGGTGTTTTTTGTGTCTTGTGCGTAAACGAGTGTAGACCTGGTGGAGTTTTCATTCACGGAAGGAGTCTCCAGTGTCGGGGCCTCGTGACAGTCAGAGGTGAAGCTGCTATGAGGAAGTGAGAACAGGAGCCGACTCGTTCCATGGACGTTCCGCATGGACTGATCGTAACTATACGTTACACGGACAGAAACGGCGTCTCGCTCTTAAATGAATTAAAATAGTAATTAGTGATGGCTGGTCATGTGCTGTGGTGTAAGAGGAATAAAGCGCGGCGGGGCATGCTGGTCCAGGAAAATAATCATCTGCAGAGGGGGAAGAGTGGAACTCCGGTCCACCGCTGATGAACTTCTCATCACAGCAAGCGTTTTATTCCTTACATGACCTGTTAGCTACTCAGGAATTAATATCACCTTTTATAAAAAATGAGAAGAAATGAAGAGACGAAATGAACAATATCCATCTTTTGTTTCTGTTTTTTATTCATTATTTTTTAAAATCACAAAAATTCACCTAGAATCACAATGATTTCGCAACACCAATGGAGAAAACGTTTTATCTGCACTTCATTTCCCACATATCAGTCTCGCATCAAGAGTCACATCACAACAAGTAATACGTATAAAAAAAGGGTCGGGACTCGTTTATCAAACTGGACAGGGATGAATTTATCTGTAAATCCATAAACGGAGGCAGATACGACTAGCCGTTCGAGCGGAACAAAAGTAATGGCACCCCGTATGAGGAGAAAACGTTACGTGCGAAACTTTCCAGTAAAGCAGCTCAGCCACTGCAGCGCATCAGCTACGATGGACACACGCGGACTCCCGCTAAGCTCGCGTTAGCAAACATGCGTATGTACGTGCGCTACACGGAGCAAGAACTTTCTTTTTTTTTTTTCAGTTATAACCGTAGTTTCATCCTCGTCCCGTCATATACGTCCTCTCGTTACGTGCGTCTAGAGACGTTACGAAGAAAAATAAAGTTTGGAAGGAAGTAGCGGAGCTCGCTGGTGCCCCCGGTGAGCGTGTGTAGCTAGTACAGCTAGCTCTCTTTGCTAAGCTAATCTGAGAACGAAGCTAGTATGAAGCAAATCAAGCTACACATTTTCAGTGATTAACTTGTTAGCTTTAGAAGTTATATATAGCTACTACTGTTTGTCGCACCTACTAGTTAGGAGGCGCTCTTTCACCGTATAGTCGTCGCTTTGACAGTTTTTAGCTCTCCGTTTGCCTTTTATGGACTTTTGTGGGCGTGGCTAACTGTTAATCAGCTGGTAATTTTACAGGTGACTGGCGCTAATCAGCGTACGCACGCGAGTACAAAGAAATTTTTAGTTCGCTCAGCTACGACGATATTTACGTAAGATCCAACTTGATAAACGAGGCCCAACGGGTGTAGAAAAAAATATTCAAAGACATTCATTCTTTTGTAAACAATCGTCCACGGTACAGTAGAAACTGGAGATCTGATGACGTGAAGGTTATCTTATATCTTACATCAGACAGTTTTGATCTGGAGTAAGGTTACTCACTGGTGCTCAAAAACAGCAAGCTTATTTTTCTTTAAAACAAAACAAAACAAACAAATCGAGTTATGATGCGGTTCAAGCGCAAAGCTGGGCAGCTCAGTGTTCACGCTTTTCCTGGAGGACTGCTGGGATTTAAACTCGCACCCTTCCGGTCCACAGCGCAGAATCTTAACCACGGCACCTTTAGTACCACCTAGTGCCGTTTACTGCCATCAGCAAGGAGTAAAACAAAGGCATTTACAACCACACACACACACACACACTCGCACTGTAACGCATCACACACACACTGAGAAGGCACACGCTTTTTTTTGCCCCTCCTCCATTTTGTTTTCTCGTCCACCAATGAAAACGCATTGTGTTGTAAACATTCTCCAGAGCTAGCTGAGATTAAAGTAACCGACTTTTTGATCCTAGCTCCAATCAGTTTTGGTCACGCTTTTACAATTCAACTCCAAAATTATTGGCACCCTGCGTGTAATGGAGCCCAAACGGCCATTATTAGGTCTATTTGGACTGGATTTTTTTTTAAACACATGAAGGTTGTGTGATGTAATTATTACTGGCGTATCTTTAGGACGTTCGTCCCGATTTTACAGAATGTAGACATGTTCATGAGCCTAGAAACATCCCACCACCTTTTACCCACTACAAAAGGACATGTAGAAAAAAAAAACAGGTAAATATATCCTGCCCAAAAACTGATATATTGTGGGAAAAATTGGAGGAAAAGTGATTTTGTGCCTTTTCTGTGTAGAGAAACTTGACTGAGTACTTTTATTTTAATCATCTTACATTTCAAACTATTTAAAACACAACATTAAAATGCAGATGATATTTAACGTCTTCTCGTAGAAGTAACGTTTTATCTGAGCTTTAGGGGTATTTACGTTTTTTTTGAGTTCTTATCACATGTTATGCGCACGTTTTGTTTTTTTTTCTCTTCTTTGCAAAACACAGGCTTCAAAATTATTGGCACCCCTAGAATTACCAACAGACATCCATCACTGCGAGCATGTGGCATGTCCACTCTGGCTCATTCTCACAATTCTTTCAACGCATTTCGCACTTTTCTGTCTTTTCTCTATATATCAGTTTAATGTAATAATATCATCAATCTTCCCAAGAGCTCCTTTACCACCACCGGCAGCATAAATATAACTTTTGCTGCTTTTTTTGTTGTAAAAGTCACAGCATGGATGGGAAAAAAAAAAAAACCTGCCATTTTCAGATGCATCAGTATTGGCGTATCAGTAGTTGTAGTATTTCAATATCCCACTAATATAGAAAATGAATCTCCCCAAACCTGTATATACTTTAAATCCTTAAAATAAAAAAACTCTGCTGATTGTAATTATATTGATTGAAACAATGGAGGGTCTCCATGAAATCATCCCTCTACGTACTTTGAGTCAGTCGTGTGACTGTCTCTGATTGAGAACGGCTTCCAGAAGAGAAACTGCACTCGCCACTACGTGTTGCCGTGGTTCGTCTAGTCCATCTTGTACCACGACAGCTCGCGGAGGTCACGTGACACCCTCAGAGAGAGAGAGAGAGAGCGAGAGAGAGAGAGAGAGAGAGAGAGAGAGAGAGACGCCAAGTAAGGGAGGTGTGAACCTCTGTGAACCACTGACCAAATGATGGCCTCT
This sequence comes from Pangasius macronema, assembly GCA_037577455.1. Lineage (NCBI taxonomy): Eukaryota > Metazoa > Chordata > Actinopteri > Siluriformes > Pangasiidae > Pangasius > Pangasius macronema. The sequence goes on along the minus strand of CM074967.1, from coordinate 2,115,421 downwards.
ACGTCTGTCCGTTTCATTTACATTGACGGCATTGACGGCATTGACGGCCCTTATCCAGAGCGACTTATAATAGTGCTTTGAAGTCTATCAGAAATAGGGATGAGGTTTGCAACACACCTCACTGCAGCTTCATTTTTCACTCCTGTTCATTTTTTTTCCTCGCGGTTAGAATCGCTATAATAGTACTCTAGCCAAATGGAGACTAGACATTGAAAGGGCAGGAAGTAAAGGAGCATCGGCATGACCAAAAAGATGGAGACCACCAACATGGGCGCTAAAGACTGGGCGGGTTTGGTGAAGAGCGCGTTGGTCCCGAAGACCATTGATGAGAGCGGGGAGCTGGGGGAGAAGAGAGAGAGAGAGAGAGAGTGTGAGAGGGAGAGAGAGAGGGAGAGAGAGAGAGAAACAACAGCGTAGAAATCATGTGAGGAACTCGAACGATTATTGGGCGAGTCCCATCGCGTGATTAACTAAATTATTTCTGATGACTGTGATTAACGTCAGATGGCCGTTCCTGTTTAGAACCTGAATCAGTCGAACATCTAAAGAAGGCCACACCTCGTTCACTCCCTTACACTGAATCCTCAGGCGTAATTTACTTCCGCAAACGTTGACACGCAGGACAGCTTATGTTTCCAGTGTGTAATAACAGAGAGTCATAAACACTCACGGCTTCCTTTTAACGCTCTCAAACCAACTGAGTTTAACTGAAATAAACCAACATGTAAATACTAAACCTCAATCAAATACAGAGACCAAGCAGTGAGCAAACACACACACACACACACACACACACACACACACACACACACACACACACACAGGTATATACACACACACACACACACACACACACACACACACACACACACACACACACACACGCACGTATATACACACACACACACGCACACAGGCACACACTCAAACACACCCACGCATGCACACACTCATACACACACACGTATGCACACTCACACATATACACGTACACACGCACACATACACACACATGCTCACACATGCTCACATACGCATGCACACGCATGCGCACTCACACGTACACACACACTCAGACATATACACGAACACATGCACGCGCACACACATACACGAACACGCACACACACGCACACACTCAGATGCACACTCACATTCACACATATACACATACAAACGTGCACACACACAAACACACCCATGCATGCACACACTCACATACATGCATGCACACACACTCACACACACATACACACACAGTTAAACGACATCTTTCAGACGATACTTCATTGCTTGGTTTGCGAGCCACAGCAAGTCAATATCATTTATTAATGTAAAATAGACAAATATCAATGTTAATAATGTCCATGAAAAACGTTCTCGCTTACGTTACGGCAGCTACGAACGCTCGTTCCCTCACCAGCCCCCCTTTTTACTCCCTCCTGAAGTTAATAAGTGTGTGATGTGACCGAGAAGCCACAAAGCGTGAACGTGCGTGTTGTTCCGAAGCGCTGACACTGGAGACTCCTTCCATAAATGTTAAATAAACATCTCCTTACAGAATTATTAATGGAGCGTCAGCCCGTACGAGTCTCTGGGATTGAGCTGTTGCTATAGAAACGATAACGTCTTACAATGCGCGCGTTAATATAAACCCGTGATGTGCAGCTGCGCTACTGTCAGAGCTGCTGACACCTTC
>CM074967.1:2103722-2111222 GCA_037577455.1 Pangasius macronema | reverse complement strand
ACTCGTTCACTTGCTGCGCTGGAAGCCTCTGATGAGAACTGCATAATTACCCAGACGCAGGTTTTTCAGCTGTAATTATTCGGACGTGTGGAATTTTTCACGCCGTTCCACCTTCAGCGCGTGACGTCTAACTTCGACTTAACTGCATTTAAGACGCACCTGAGGGCAGATAAATCCGGCTCCGTACATGATGCTCTTCGCCAGCGACGGCAGGGCGTCCGGCGGGATGAGGTGGTCGGCGAAGATCATGGCGAAGTTGTTAAAGAAGGCCAAGAGGAAGACCTGGAAAAAGTTCATGGCCACGAACAGCTGGAAGTTGCGGTTGGTGAGGATCTGCCGCGTCATGGTAGCCACGGCGCTGAGCGACAGAGGAGGCTGCTGCGGGCTCGTCTCCGTGAGCTTCGCGTCGAAGCGGCTCTCGCTGTAGAAGCCCGTGTAGACCATGCAGGCGCATCCCAGCAGCGCCACGAACACGCAGAAGATCTGGAAGGCGAAGAAGTCGTCCATGTTTTGGGAGACGAGGCCGCAGAAGAGCACGCTGGAGGAGCCGATGAGAGACGCCACCTGGCTGTACTTGATGAGCCTCAGCCGGATCTGGTGGTTCTCCGAGATCTCGGCGAAGAGAGCGCACTGGGCCAGGAGCACGAAGGTCAGCAAGCCGTCGAAGGCGCACAGCGTGATGACAAGGTGCACGCCGCTCAGCCAGTCCCCCGCCTCGTACTGTCGCCATGGGAACCAGGCGAGCAGGAAGGCCAGGCTGTAGAACGGAGCGCCGTACAGGATGGAGATCCGTCGCCGGGAGCAGCAGGGAATGCGAGAGTTGTCCTGCAGGTAGCCGAAGAGCGGGTCGTTCAGCGCGTTCCAGATCATATACACCACCTGAGCAAGAGGAAGAGTGGATTATAACCACGATCCAGGAAAAAATAAATATTGGGAATATTCTACAGGATTCTAGGTCTTTCCGAGTTAAAAAAAAAATCAAAACATTTTCTAGACTTCACTCTATATTATTTAAACAATAGATTATTCCTGCTTTTTCCATACTTTTTGGAAATTTCCATAATTTTACCTCGCACAGGTCTAGGAATTCTGGAGAAATATACATTTCTCATTTTCCATTCTTTGGAAATTTCTCACTTATTATAATACGTAAGAATTTATATAAAAAAAAATTAAATCTGGAAATATCCAAGGTATGGAAATGAAGAAAACATTTTAGGAAACCAGATTTCAAATGTAAATTCCTGTGCTGGTCTAGAAGGTCTGGAAAAGCTGAGAATTCCCATTTTCCTTGCTTTGGAAATTTCTCACTTATATTATATTATAATACTTATTAAGTCTGGAAATGTCCAAAGTATGGAAATTAGACATCTATTTGGAAACCAGAGTTTTGTGTTTGGAAGCCTGGTTTCAAACGTAAAGCTTCCTGTGCAGGTCTGGGAAATGTGGAAAAGCGTAAGCCTCTCAGTTTACATTCGTTCCGAGATGTGTGGAAGAACTCTGCGAGGGTTTGCATCAGGCTTACATCTGAAACCAGAGATGCCACCTGGGTTCGCAGGAATGTGTGAAATCTGCCAAACCCAAACCTGCTGGCTGTCAGCCTCCCAAACTGCCCTCTGGCAAAATAAACTAGCCGATCAGGAAAAAGGCATTAAACCTCTTTAGGAAGCTGAAAGACCTTAACGATCCACAGAACCTGTGAGGAGAGTGTATTAGGGAAGGCACTGAGTATCGGAGAGTGTATTAGGGAAGACAGTGAGTATCGGTGTGTGAGTCGATACCGGCTCGGAATCGCTGGATCGGTATCAGATCCGATTTGACTTGACCTTTGTTTCCGTCCGATTCACTGACATGTTTTGCACTGATTTACCTGGCACAGGTTTTGCCTCAAACTGCACCGCCATCATGCCTGTGATGCTTTACATAACTTGGCTACAAATTCTTACAGAGTGACGCTGAGCTTCTGTGGTCCAGTGCCAGAATCACAGGACAACCAGGTTTTTTTTTTGTTTTGTTTTTTTGAGTTTTGATATCAGCATCGCACAGAAAAAAAACAAAACAAACAAAACAAAACCCTGCCCCTTTACCTGTCAGCCTTCCAGACTTATTCACAGTGTGTGTCTTGTTTTTATTACAGTGATGGAGTGTTATGAAGAGCTGAATAAATACATTATTTTAAATATGATGATGATGTTTGTTATTATTATTATTATTATTATTATTATTATTATTATTACTGTAAATGAGCAAACAGGTTAAAAAAGGCAAAAACAGGTATAAACATGTATACACAGGTTAGAAATAGGTACACAGGTTAGAAACAGGTATACACAGGTTAACAACAGGTATAAACATGTATACACAGGTGTACACAGGTTAAAAACTGGTTAACAACAGGTATAAACGTGTATACACAGGTGTACACAGGTTAACAACAGGTATATACGTGTATACACAGGTGTACACAGGTTAAAAACAGGTTAACAACAGGTATAAACGTGTATACACAGGTGTATACAGGTTAAAAACAGGTATAAACGTGTATACACAGGTGTACACAGGTTAAAAATAGGTATAAACAGGTTAACAACAGGTATATACATGTATACACAGGTGTACACAGGTATAAACAGGTTAGCAACAGGTATAAACGTGTATACACAGGTATAAACAGGTTAACAACAGGTATATACGTGTATACACAGGTGTACACAGGTATAAACAGGTTAGCAACAGGTATAAACGTGTATACACAGGTATAAACAGGTTAACAACAGGTATAAACGTGTATACACAGGTGTACACAGGTATAAACAGGTTAACAACAGGTATATACGTGTATACACAAGTGTACACAGGTTAAAAACAGGTATACACAGGTAAAACTCACCTGGGACTTGTGGAAAGCTGCTTCTGATATGTTGTACTTGTTCAGGAACAGCTTGACGTAATAAAAACTGAAGATGCTGTTCATCATACTGGAGCCGAGTGTGGTCATGGAGTAAGCCACAGAGGCTGGATGTGTGGAGAGTCTGAATACCTTCATGATGATTTGTTTTTATTTTTAATATATAATTAAAAAAAAAAAAACTCACTAAATTACAAACAAGGCGGAAGCATCTAAAAAATGCAACTTTGTTCTTTTAGAGAAGAAAATGCAGAAATCATAAAGTTACTTCTAAATCTTACTTATGTTTAAATAACGCTGAACTATTAAAACTACTGCTGAGCGTGTGTGAGGAAAAAAAACCCGATAATACTACTCCTAGGGCTCATTGTGTACGGAAGTAAGCGTTGGGGCGATTCAAGAGTCACGTGACGTAAAACACGCGCTATGATTGGACAACGATCATTCGCCTTTCGTGATCATTGGCCAGCGCGACGTCAGTCGACTCACAGTCCTCGCTCCTATTGGCTGGATTTCAAACAGCAGTAATGTCGCTACTTTAATGCACTCTGTAGTGCGCACGCGGGCGCGTTCCGAGTGCACTACCTAGTGGTCGAGAACTTGTTTTGGGATTCGGCCCGTATTTTCGTCCTGCTATGGAGTTTGCCACGTTGCCGCAGATGCAGAACAACGCCAGCGGGTGTGTTGGGGATTTTTTTTCCTACTCTTTGCATCAGCTTACAAAGTGACCCGATGTAGAAGGCGTTAGCCGCGTGAAGGAAGACCTGAGAGAGCTTGCAGTTTGGTTGTAAAAGGTGGGAAGATGCTCGCGGATGTGATAGTGGAGGAGGAATTTGATAAGGAGCAGGAGCTGTGGTACAGCAGGAAGGAGCTGGAGCATGGTGAGATGCCTTTCAACTGCACTTTACATGTCTGCGTCTTAACCCAGCGCTGAATTATACCACTTCATACACATTAACACCTTAATCTGTTCCTTAAATATCATTCTGACACCTTTATGTCCTAAGTAGTGGATACTAGTGGATGCTATATCATGATTTTCTCTGCTGAAGAAGGAAAAAAAACATAGAAACCGTTACAGAAATTCAAATGGTTTCCACTACACATACCATTACAAACCATCAGCCAAGCATTAAAAACATTCCCGTTACCGGTCCATTAAACCAGTACAATTCCCATTATAACCATTAAAACCATTACAAATTCCATGATTGTTGATGTTGTTGTTGTTGTTTTCATTGCATTATTACTTTAGTATTTCATCTAAATTCATATTCTTATACATATTCATCACTCCTTATATTATACCTCTATATCTTATTTATACTTATTTATTTTATTTTATTGATTTATGTGAAACAGAACTGGAAAATATTTTTTCCGGGTTTTGTTTTATATCATTATATTTGAAGCAAGTTAATATATCTTACACGTTAATAACTTTATATAGATAGATAGATAGATAGATAGATAGATAGATAGATAAAATGACGCTATTTCCGGTTTGGATGCGTGATGGTACACATTATATATGATAAGCTTAGATGTATCAGATTAGCTGTGAGGGTTTAGTGCGCATTCTCGCTGCAGAGAACAATATTTCCTTCATATTTCCTTCATGTCCAAGTCTCTTAGGGTTAATATGTATAAATATTGTATTTCTAATCCGTTTTGTTGAATTCTTGTCATCAAAACTTGACAGTATTGCAATAAAAACTAGCCGTTGTTGTTAAGGGGCTCGTTGAGAAAGCGCATACTTCCGCACTGAGCAGTGTGTGAGAGCAGAGCGCCGCTGCAGGGCTCAATACTATTCTTACATACTGCTTAGTGCGCTAGGATGCGGACTGGAACGCAGCCAGGACGGTTCCTAGGCAACGGCGTCAGTGGAAGGTCACGCGCGTAGCAACCGTTTAAATCGCACGTAACTTCCGCCTTAAGCTGGTGCCTTTTTTTTATTATTAATTCATTTATTTTTTTTAATAATATTTATTAATATTAGCTTTTACAGCACAGCGCTGTTGAAGTTTGGGTTTTGATTGATTAATTAAAAAAAATAAATAAAATTTCTATCACAATTCACAGGTTTATATGACGCGCGCGTTGTAACGCATTATCGTTTCTATAGCAACGGCTCATTCACAGGGACTTGTTTAGTTGCTCCATGTAATCAAACATTGCCTTAATAATAAACAGATTTTTAAAAAAAAACAACAACAACAACGTTTTTTTTTAACAAAGGAAGCAAGCCAAATTGTTGATATGGTGAAGTTTTCTGTAAGGAGACGTTTATTTAATTATTTTTAATGGAAGGAGTCTCCAGTGTCAGCGCCTTGTAACAGTCAGAGGTAAAGCTGTAAAGGATAGAGGAGTTTTACGCTTTGTGGTTTCAAGAGAGAGAGAAAAGAACGATGAGAACAGGAGTTAACTCGTTTCCTAGACCACTCACAACGTTAAATGTAACTATAAATGGATAAAACATGAAGCGTTTCATTCGTTAATAAATGAGGAATTGTAATAGTAGACAAACTGTTGTGGTATAAGAGGAAGAAAACAACTGGGTTGGTGCTGTTCTAGTAAAGTAATCAGCGTCAGATTATTGGGAACTGCGCTGACTTTAGATTTTACAGCTTTAGTTTATACACAGATGCAGGTTATACCTGTAACCTACCTGTGCACTTATTACTGATAAACTGAACACTGTGATACTCTATAATAATAACTGTTGCCTTGCAGCTCTGGGGTTGGGGTTCGATTCCCGCCCCCGCCCTGTGTGTGTGTGTGTGTGTGTGTGTGTGTGTGTGAGAGAGTGGAGTGTACATGTTCTCCCTGTGCTTTGGGGGTTTCCTCTGTGTTCTCCGGTTTCCTCCCCCAGTCCAAAGACATGCACTGTAGGCTGACTGGCATCTCTAAATTGTCCAGTGTGAGTGAGAGAGTGTGTGTGAGTGAGAGAGTGTGTGTGTGAGTGAATTTGGAGTGTATGTTGTATCTGTCTGAGTGTGAGCGTGTGTTTGTGAGCGAGTTTGCACGTATCAGGAGTGTGTGGCGTCTGAGCGTGTGTGTGGCGTCTGAGCATGTGTGTGGCGTCGGAGCGTGTGTGTGGCGTCAGAGCGTGTGTGTGGCGTCGGAGCGTGTGTGTGGCGTCTGAGCGTGTGTGTCGTGTCTGAGCGTGTTTGCACTAATCAGGAGTGTGTGTCGTGTCTGTCTGAGTGTGTGTGAGTGTGAATCAGGAGTGTGTGTGTGTGTGTGTGTGTGTGTGTGAATCAGGAGTGTGTGTGTGTGTGTGTGTGTGTGAATCAGGAGTGTGTGGTGTGTGGTGTGGTGTGTGTGTGTGTGTGTGTGTGTGTGTGTGTGTGTGTGTGTCTCCGTGTTGCTCTTGCATCAGGATTTCTGTGACTCACACGTTGATGTTGTCCGGCATGTGGCTCGGTGATTTCCTGTCTCTGGGCTGACATGAAGTGCAGATCTGTTCATTTACTGTGTGTGTGTGTGTGTGTGTGTCTGTGTGTGTGTGTGTGTGTGTGTGTGTACAGATCTCCACTTGGCCGCAGAGTTGGGAAAGACTCTGCTGGAGAGGAACCATGAGCTGGAGCAGGGCCTTCAGCAGATGTACTCCACCAATCAGGAGCAGCTGCAGGAGATCGAGGTGACGCTTCCTTCCTGCTCTTCATGAGTTTCTGCGCCGTTTGTTTAGAAACAGGACGTTTCACAATCCCGAGCCCGCTTCCCGTTTCTCGCTCAACATCGCGACGGCTCTCTCGGACAGCGTCTGAGAGAATGAGTTTGTTTTCCACCTCCACACTCTGCACATTTCCAAACGTGTCCTGTAGCGTCTGCGCCGGGAATGAGAGAGCATTCCGATCCGCTCACTTTAATAATCTTCAGGCTCCTTTCCGTCTCCACGCGTCTGTCTGGACGAGATTTCCTCGGCATGAACTCCTCCTGTTTCTGTATTAACTCGCCTCCTCAGGCCCGGCAGCAGGAAAGGCGATAACGCTCGCTGATTTGTGGCCGGAAGTTTATCTCCAGTACAGGAACTGTTTCCATGAACTCAGGAACTTGAGGTCTTTTTCACCAGAAGCCACTGCTTCCTGAAGCTTTCAGTTCCTGCACCAAATTTAGTACTTTTATGCAGAACAGGAACTATTGTGGGCGGGGCTTGCCATATTGAAAGCCTCTGATTGGTCAAGCAAAAGATTCACGGATTGTCCAACTCTCTTACCTGTAATATTCCCAAAAAAAGTGTTTGGATGAAAAGGGATTACAAAAATGTTTTATATCCGAGGCAATGCGGCAAAACCGGCAAAGTTTGTTTTATTTTATACGAGTGCTGATTCAGAAACCTCAGGAGTTCCAGGAATTCCTTTATTATGGAGTTCTGGAATTTCGTTTTCTTTGTTACAGAGTTCCAGGAATTCCTTTTTTTATGGAATTCTGGAATTTTGTTTTCTTTGTTACAGAGTTCCAGGAATTCCTTTATTATGGAGTTCTGGAATTTTGTTTTCTTTGTTACAGAGTTCCAGGAATTCCTTTATTATGGAGTTCTGGAATTTCGTTTTCTTTGTTACAGAGTTCCAGGAATTCCTTTATTATGG
>CM074967.1:2084781-2103529 GCA_037577455.1 Pangasius macronema | reverse complement strand
GAATTCCTTTATTATGGAGTTCTGGAATTTCGTTTTCTTTGTTACAGAGTTCCAGGAATTCCTTTATTATGGAGTTCTGGAATTTTGTTTTCTTTGTTACAGAGGTCCAGGAATTCCTTTATTATGGAGTTCTGGAATTTCGTTTTCTTTGTTACAGAGTTCCAGGAATTCCTTTATTATGGAGTTCTGGAATTTCGTTTTCTTTGTTACAGAGGTCCAGGAATTCTGGATCTTTTTGTTTGTTTGTTTTTTGTAGAGTTGCAGATTCTTTCTTCGAGTTCAGGAGCAGTGCATATCTGTTCTGTAGCTGCCTCATGTGCACCTGTAGGGTTATTGCTGTGTTTTATGTGTTTAGTCGTAATAATAATAATAATAATAATAATAATAATAATAATAATAAGAGCTTTAGGATCTCAGAGAGCATGTAGTGGCTTTAACATTCCGATATAAGCTCTGCTCTTAAGACCTCGTCTGTATGTGTTCTTTCTCCGTCTGCGTCTGAGGAAGCAGCGCCGGAAAAGGGAAGTCTTAAGGACAATAGACTTCATGCCAGGAATGCGTTCTGTCCAGTTTTCCGGTGAAACCCAATCTAGCTGTTAATACGTTTGTTTTTCTGTCCTGCCACAATCTCGTGCCTCTGATGTGAACACCGTCACGCAGCACTGATTTCACACACGGGGAAGAGTCTTTCATCTGCAGCTGGAAAGCATCAATTTACTCATTTAAAGTCGATCACATCTGTCATTTTCCTATTTATGAATAATAATAAACTAATGAAATAGTTGTTTTTAAACAATAGTAGTTTTTTTTTTAATTAAAATGGCCAAGAACATCTCTACAGCTTCACCCCTCATTAAAAAATACGTCAGGAATGATGAATATTCATGAATATGCAAATTAGGAACGCCCCATATGCCGAATCGAGTACGAGTCTTGAGTCATATCGCTATTTACTCACTAATTTATTTAACAGCAGCCAAAAGCATAGTATCAAAATATCATGTTGCCATAACAACCTTGATTTTGTTCACTGATATTAGCAAAGGTGTAGCTAGCTAAGTAAATCATCTGGCATGTCTGTGGCTTTAAGGTTAGCACTAATAATTTGCATATTGAAAGTGATTGGTCCAAAGCAAGTAGTGACATCACTACTACAGCTGGAATCAGTTGTAGCACAGGGAAAAATAATGGAAAAGTCATGGAATTTAGATCCGTGTTAACGTATTTGACAGTGTGTGTGTGTGTGTGTGTGTGTGTGTGTGTGTGTGTGTGTGTGTGTGTGTGTTTCTCTCTCAGTACCTGAACAAGCAGGTGGAGCTGCTGAGGCAGATGAACGATCAGCACACTAAAATGTACGAGCAGCTGGACGCGGCGGCGCGAGACCTGGAGACGACTAACCACAGGCTGGTGCTGGACAACCGCACGGCTCAGGGAAAGATCCTGAGGTGAGGAATCGGGGGACAGGAACGACCGGGAGATTTGCATTTTAACCAGCCGGAGCTGGCCGAATCAGGACCACAATCATCTTCATCAGAACGATTCCCATAAACGGAACTGGTCCTCACGTTTGCTCACATTGTAATAAAAAATAAATAAAGACTAGAATATTCTTTTTTTTAAAAATATCAAAGATGAGGCTTGTTAGTCCAGCAGGTCTCACAGTGAGGTCTGTAGTTGTTAGTTTAATGGCGCGAGTTTAATCCCAACCTCAGTACCTCAGAAACAAGTCTCCTGTGAATAAGATCAGCCTGGACATAAAGTGTTGTGTAGGTGGAAGGTTCAGGAACAGAAAGCTCCATGGCCCTAATAAACTATTACTATAATACACATATTGTTTTCAGTAATGTTTATGAAATAAATCTGGATTGAGCTGCAGGCCTGGGGAATAGAACCATATAATATTTATATCATCATCAGTCGTGGCACAAAACACTTTTCTGAGATATCGTTATATTATTTTTTAAAAGTTTTAGCAGAACTTACATACTTCACAGAAGTTTCTCTACATATCCTAAGATGATATTTTTGCCATACTGAAATATTCAGTGGCGTTTATTTTATATTTAACGAGGTCCTTGGCTGCAGAAAAGTTTGCGCGCCCCATGCTGCAGTGATATCAGAGGTGCCAACATTTACGCTTTAGCCATAGCGTTTACGATTTCTGGCCAGGTTGCTTCGATGATACATGAGGCACCTGAGAACTAAGCTTTTCTTTCTTTCTTTATTTCCAGCTAAAGCAGCATTCAGACCAAACACGAATAAAATTCACCTGGTAGAAAAGCCGATTCACTGAAGGGGAAAGGACTCGGGATGTGAAAGATGTGCTTCTGGTAGCAGTTAATTTCACTATTTGATGAACGTTGTCTTTTGAATTCACAAACTTTGGTCTTGCGAGCCAATAGGACAGAAGAATGCGGGATTGTGAGCCAATAGGACACAAGAATCCGGGATTGTGAGCCAATAGGACACAAGAATCCGGGATTGTGAGCCAATAGGACAGGAACGGCATCTAATTAAAATACCGACATGCGTTGGGGTTATTTCGTGGTAAATGTTAGCGCCTCTGGTGAGCTATAAGTATGTTACAAGTTGTAGCTGAGCTGATTTATGTTTCTGACATAATGTTGTGCATAAAAATGTACAAAATGGGGTGTGGCCTAATGTTTAAAGCAGAATTCTTCAATGCAGATTTTTCTGCTGTATTGTTGCTATAAGTCTCCGTTACTCTGTAACCACATCAGCATTGCATCTCGGTGTTATCTTATCCCTCTCTCTCTCTCTCTCTCTCTCTCTCTCTCTCTCTCTCTCTCTCTCCGCTCTCTGTTTCAGCCTGACCGAGACCATCGACAGTCTGCAGTCTCACATGGAAAGTCTGCAGAAGCAGGTGGAGGAGCTGAAGGCGTCGCAGTCGGAGCGCTCGAGGAGAGAACGCGCCGAAGCTCGCCGGGGCCTGGCCGCTCAGAGCGTCTCCTGCCTCTACGACCTGCACCGGGAGACGTGAGTCTGCACACGTCGCCGTGTTCGTGCATGTAGGATACGTCACCCTGTCTCGGCGCTCTCTTCGTCTGACCCAGTTCTCATTCCTCCGAGCAGATAAAGCTCCAGAGAGAATAATCTCATATTCATAGTGATTCTATCTTTACGCATTCTCCGGCGAAAGCCACGAAACAGCCTGAGACTTTTCCAGCAGTTTTAACAGTTTTTCATTTTAATGGCTTAATTTTTTTATTTCTATAACCCAAGAACGTTACATGGTGGAGACTTTGACTCGTCTTTAGACAGCCATTCGCCTGCCTCTTGGGTGGGATTATTGTTGTTATTCATATATTGAGCAGCCGATGAAGATCAGTTCCTCTGAAGCAGGAACTAAAACGTTTCCTGAACCTGTGGGTGCGTCTCAAACAGCTCCCTCACTCGTGAATCAGTAGATCGTGTGCACGAGTTCGGGCGCTAGTAAGGACCCCGGCTCACTACGCAATGGGACACTGATGACTCCGTCTCTGACTCCGGCGCCACGGCTACGCGTTGTAAAACGTCACCACTGGCATTCATCACCCACAGGCAGGACCACAGGCAGGACCGATATCTCTCTGACATTATATATCCTATAAATTAGTTAGCTTAACCACACACGTTTCTGTCATGGTGCTTCGAGCAGGACCGTGGGCTAACTCGAGGATTTTTTTAATTCATTAAACACTTCAAAGTTGCTAACGTAAGAAATCGCTAACGTAAGCGATCATCTGAGAGCTACAGCAGCGATAACACGCTGCTCACGTTTGTTGACGAAGTCGGCTGAGAGTTCGTCCTCGAGTTTTCTCAAGCTGAGAGGCTTCAGAAAATATGATGTCATTTCCTGTAAGGGAGCATAGTGAGCATCGACGCTCCCTGTTTTTTTTTGCGGTTGCATTTTTTATGGGATGTTTTTTTTTAGGAAGCGAACGTTCCAGTGCACTGGAAGGATCTTGCGATTGAGAGCGCCCTTAAAATGGCCGACTCCCTGACCACCGCCCTGACTGCTGAACCTAGGGAGCTGATTGAGACACACCCGATGACTCAGGAGCTAAATTATTAGAGTTATTAGATTAAATTATTAGATTATTAGAGTGCACATGCACCTAAACTCCTGGAATGTTCCTGAGGTTCCACACAGAAATGTGGTGAGATGACATCACCCTCCAGTCTGCTCACTGCGGTGATGTAAACTCAGGATCTGCTCTGATGTCCCGTCTGTAACCTACTGAGCTGTGACGTACACACACACACACACACACACACACACACACACACACACACACTAGTATGTCCCAGGCTTATTATTCTTCTATTATGGTTCTAACACTTTCTGTACTTCCAACAAAAAAGAAGATTCCCAGGAGCCTGGTGTGAGCCGTTAGACAAGACAAGGCAAGTGTGTTTAAAACAGCGCATGAACGCAGGCGTGTGTGTCGAGTTCGCACTTTTCTGCAAACTAGGAATTGAACTTCTCCGATCGGTCCAACGCGAAGGTGGCTGCAGTGTGAAAGATAACACCACTGCACACTAGTTTCCTGTTTGGGCGTGACTGGTCTTTAAAAGATATTTTTTGGTGCTCATATGTTCCACCCTGTCGCTTTTTATAACCCCAGGAACATTTCAGGAACTTAGGACATAAGGCTCATTTCCATTAAAAGGAGCAGGGCTGATTTTTCACTTCCTGATTCCTCGCACCAGAGAAGGAACTGAACTGACCACTGACGCGTCACACGCGATAAAAACACGCAGGACATTACAGTAGATTAATGAAATGAAAGGAACGAAATGCTGCTCTGGTCATTTAATCTAAGGCACAGAAACACTAAAATGTTTCCATCTGGATTTGATTTGTTTAGTTGTCGTGTCCCACCCTTTTATTTATTTATTTATTTATTTATTTAAAGCCTCAGGAATATTTCAGGATGTTGGGACTGAAGCAGTTCCTGCTTAAACAATGAACTGAACTTCTGAATAAAAAAAGAGAGAGAGAGATAAAAGAGATTTTTAAATTAATAATTAATTTGAGTGGTTACACAATGTGCACTATCTATCTATCTATCTATCTATCTATCTATCTAAATAATAAAAAGTCTAAAAAATTGCATTATGGAAAATACAATCTGAATTGGAAACTGAATGTAATCTATTATTAACTTGGAGCATTCTGTGTGTGTGTGTGTGTGTGTGTGTGTGTGTGTGTGTGTGTGTGTGTGTGTGTGTGTGTGTGTGTGTGTGTGTGTAGGCGTCTGAGCTCGGACAGCCACAGTGACGATCGCTCGTGGTGGGCGCTGGATGCCGGTCTGGTGGAAGAGGAGAAGTCTGCTCTGCAGAATGCGCTGCGTAGCCTGCACACACAGCTGGGCAGCGAGCGCGAGCGGCGGGAAGCGGCGGAGAAGGTCATGGAGCTGACGGAGCGAGAGAACCGGGCGCTGGAGGAACAGCTGGCGCAGCTGGAGGGGACGCGGCGGCACCAAGCCGAACTGGAGGCCGAGGTGGAAGAGCTGCGGCAGCTGTGGCGCTCAGAAACGTCAGGCGTTAAACGCACAGACTCGCTCGTACCCGGCGCCGTGATCTTCCTCACCGAGGAGAAGGGGGCGGAGTCAGGAACGGAGGTGGTAGAGGAAGAGGAAGGGTCAGAACAGGAAGTGAGACGTGGACACGAGCTGACCTGTATCCGGCGGTCGGAGGCGGTGAGGCAGCGCGGGATCTCCCTGCTGAACGAGGTGGACGCGCAGTACAGCGTGCTGAAGACCAAATACGAGGAGCTGCTGCTGCGCTGCCAGCGCGGAGACCACGCCCCCAGCCACAAAGCCGTCCAGACGCCCGCCGCCTCCCTCAAAACCCAATCGGCCTCCCTCACGGACGACGCCTACCAGCCGGAGTACAGGGCACTCTTCAAGGAGATCTTCACATGTATCCAGAAGACCAAAGAGGACCTGAGTGAGAACAGGGCCACGTCCAAGTGAAAAAAGTGACTCTGGGTTGTGTGTTTTTGTTGTTTGTTTTTTTAAACCGGGTTGAATAGCAGTATTCTCATCAGCCGCCGTCCATTTTAAAAAAACTTTGCACTTTGTTTTCATTCACGTAAAATGGGCGGCTCAGGACACGTCATTCAGAGCGTCTCGGTGCTAACCTGCCCCAGTGCATTGTGGGATATCAGCAGTGTGTTGGAGATCCTTCTCTGCGCTTTTAGAGACGATTCCATAAGCAACGCGCTCGATCGTGACCGCGGCCCGGCCGACACGGGAGCCTCTCATCACCCACTCCTTACAGAAAATCACCAGAATCTTTTCTCACGTGATCTTTTCACACGTTCTCTCACGTTCCTTTATTACCTGTTTTTTTCACTTTCATACACGTTGAACTTTTTTACTCGTTCCTTCGACTTTCAGCTTTATTTATATGCTTATTTATTTATTTATTTCTGAAATAGTAAACAGTGGCCAGTTTACTAATTTAGTTTTGCTTTTATTTTTGACACGTCGTCACATGTTGCTAAACGTCACGTGTTCGCTCGTGACAAAACACGGTGAATCGTATCTTCACGCACGCGATCACGCACCGCTCACAGTCACGTGACTTTTGTGCTCGCCGCCCCCTGGTGGCACGTCGTGGCAGCGCGTTTTTCTCTTCTGTGTGAAAACCGCTTACGAACGTCACACCGACTTACCAGTAAACGTGCGAGATCTCTGAGATATCGGTACAGTTTCTGTTGATACCGATACGTTCAGGAAACCTCAATATCGGTGATTTTATCAGCTCTCTGATGTATCGGCCGGGCCTCGGGTGCGAGTCGGGTGTTTTGTGTTTTTCGGGTGTGGTGTTTGCTCTATGACTAATATGGAGTACAGCCATCACCACACACACACACACACACACACACACACACACACACACCCTATTTTGAGTCTTTTTGGGTTTGTCCAATAACTTTACCAGCCTGATTTTGCTGCTCTGGCTTCCTTTAAACCGAACCGTCATCATTTCAGCCATTTCTGCATCCGCAGTCGTGTGACGTGTCGTTATTAATAACTCGCTATAACACTAGCTAATGCTGTAGCTGAAGGAGAGACGGTGATTCTTTAGCACGTCAGGAGTAACAGGAACGTCACGTTCAGTTCGGTCGCATGTAAATTGCAGCTGTGTTTTTGTTTTGTTTTTGTTTTTGTTTTAATTTCAGCGACTCGAAGCTTACCTCATGAGTTCTGCTTACTAACGAACAAACGAGCTCCGTACTGACGTGTCGGAGTGAAACGGCTTCTCGCGGCCGGGTGGATCAGCGACGCACGTGCGCGTGATGTCTGGGACGCTCTCCCGCTCTGCACTTTATTCTATTTTATGCGTTTCTGGGGTTTTTTTTTAAAATGTATTTATTTTTTTTTTTCTTTTCCTTCCACAAGTGGATGTAGATATGAGAGCTTTATTTTTTATTTATTTTCATAATTTGTTTCGTTCAGTCACTGTATATTTATGATGTGTGAATTTATTTAATTTTTTTTCGATTGCAAACACTGAGTCGATGTTTTCTTGTAGATTGAAAAGAAAGCGTAGCAGCCTAGTGAGTTATACCTGTACTGCTTTACTGACACGCTGAATACCGGGGTGAAGGAATAGTGAGGTGAAGGATGTCATTTACCCAATTTTTTAATTTGCTCCAAATTCAGTCGAGATGTTTTTGCTGTCTGATGTTTGCTCGCTTAGCTTTGCACCGGAGCTACGAAGATAATGTAAGATAATGTGATGTAAACACGCTCGGACCTTCATCATTAAGCGCATTTTCAGCACCGATCGTTCACGCTGAATCACATTAAATACGTTTATACTGTAATATTTCTGATGTTTTTAGGGATTCTGGCGCTAAATCGTCATCAGGGAGATCACTAGCGCAGTAAGAATAGCATTTAATAGAAGAAAAACGCAATTTCAACGATCTCGAACACAATAATGCTCAGGTTTTGCTGTTAGCTTCTAAAAACAAAAATCGCATCATATCGATGAGAAACTCTAAGGGAGGAGTTTAATGAAGAAGTTGGAGCAAACACTGGACTCGGCTACGACGCAGTCGAAACCCGGCTAGTCAGCGATCTACGGGATAAAGAGCGCGTCGTCTCTATCAGAGCTACCAGCATGAAAGTCGGAGCTTCGAAAGCTGATCTTTTTGAGCAGATGAGGAGGCGAGACAGCTTAGCAAACTAAAACACTAAAGCGCCGCTGCAGCGCTCTCTCCAGGTAGTAGAATGGCATTGCGTGTGCTGTAGGAAAGCAAAATGGTTCTCAGACGTCCTTGAGGATCACGTTCATTACGAAGAATCCGATGACGTGCAAAGAGAATCTTCATTATCCTCCACATCACTTCCTGCTTTCCGAATTTCAGGAACGATGCCAGAGTGATCCCACGATGCCTCAGCGTCTCGGCGAGGTCCCGCTGCTTTCCCTGAAGAACTGGCTGTGGTTTAATGAAGATCTTTATGAAAAAAATCGACTTTCATTCGATTAGATCGTTACATTAGACTCGTTGCTCCAGTGCAAAGTAAATAAATAAAATAAATAATAACAGCAAACATCAGACCAAAAGCTTAGAAGAACTCGAACATGCATTTTATTACCTGCTTAAAAAACCTGTTTCTTTAATCTGAGCTTTACCGGGCTGAGAGTCGCTGTAATATAGTGTGATGTGGATTTAATTCCGGACTTCAGGAACGATGTCTTTATTCTGTTCATCTCCAGACATTTCCACACCATCGCAGGTGCTACAGGCGAACGAGAGAGAGACACGAGCTGAGAGGAGCGTTTGAGGATTTGGAGTTGAGATGTTAGTGATGAGATGGCTGGACGGATGTTTGGGTGTAAAAGGAAAACGGAGAAACGTGTGAACACGTGGTGGTGATGTCGCCGCGGCGCATGGCGGAGGTTTGCGTGTAGCGGGAGAAAGGGATCGTCTTGCGCTGAGAAGGAAGCGGGGGATCGTAATCGTACGTGGTCATGAAGGAAGACGGGTGGGAAAATGTACAGCAGTGTTCGGCATCGATCGTCTTAGGCGCCTTTTTTGTGTTTTTTTGTAAAAGATCTCGGGTTTGTGTATTTACTCTGTTTCAGGATAAAAAGGAGGACGTTTTTATTTGATTTCTTGAAACTTGGGTCATTTGAATGTCAGTGAGATGACAGGATTTTTTTTTTCCTGGGATAAAGACAAAATTTCACTTTCGTAATCAGATCATTTAAGTTTTTATGACGTTTTATTTTATCAGAGGTGCCAGTTATTATTTATGAGAAAATCCCAGCAGAAAGAAAAGAGTTTTACCGAAATTCCCGAGCGGATGCCTGTGGATGAGAGCTCGTTTTCCATTTTTATGTTATTTTTTTTCCCCTCTAGATGTGCGTCAAGTCACAGTAAGAAAACAGAAAGGTATGTACACCAAATACACCATGAGTCCCGCCCTGTCGTTTTCTCAGGCTCGTAAGGTCGCAGGTCAAAGGTCACGTAGATAAAGTCGACACAAAGAGAAATGCAACGCTACCGCAATTAAACACGTCTTTCAGGTCATGTGCCCTTTCCCCTTCAGTGAATTTTTCCACCGCTACTTTAGCTGAAAAGGCAGACTAGTTTTGTCACCATAGCAACAGGTCAAATACCATAAAATCCTACACCTAAGCCATAAATGTTGGCACCTCTGCTTTGATCCAGATGTAGGTTTATGTTAAACTTGTTGTAGCAGTAAATCTCCATAGGCGTCTGCGCGTGTAGTACGTTTTCTCAGGAAAACATATTTGCTAGATTTTACGTTTCATTACGTTTGATTTAGAGAAAATTATTTCGTCATCTCAGAATACGTTGTTCTTGTGACAAGGACAAGCTTATAAATAAATAAATTAAGCTACAGCAGGAAAATGGAATAAATGAAACTATATTAGCGTAACGGTTATATCAGTGCTTCCTTTAGGTCACAAGTACAGCATGAATTTTATTTAATGTGATAAATATGAATAATTTCATAATAACGTTAAATATCCTAATAGAGATCTGTTTATAGAAATAAGTCGTAGTATTTAGGCACAGCAGATTAGTCGGATTGCGTGAATAGTGTGATTAATCCTGCCACAGAGACGTCCTGATTGGTCGGATGGCTTATTTATATTAGCGAGGCAGATATTGTAATATAGATGAATTAATTAGTTAATTAATATATGAGTGTTATTCCTGCATTAGATGCACATGTGTGGAGATCAGAGTCTCATTCCAGCTGGTGCTAAGAAGTTAATAGTGGCATTTTTTTATGCTAATGCTTTTGGGTGGGAAATTAAACAATGGAAAAAAAATGGTGGTGGTGTGCTTTAATGCAGAATGCTAACTTCCTTTAAGCATGAGGAAAAAATAACTTGCATACAAAACGTTTCGCTTGACTTGAATGTAAACAAGCACACACACACACACACACACATTTCATTCCAAATGTCCATTCCTGATCATTTCCATCCATTTTTATTTTCTTACTCGATCAGTCAGTCTATCTGTATTGTAGATTGTGACGTTTATTACCATCATTGATAAACTGCTTATAAAATCGAATATGCATAACCTGTACCATGGTGCTGAACTTCGTAGACTTTGTAGCTGAACGCCATAGAAATGCCTTTTTTAAAGAGTTAGGGCATGTGGGGAATCGTAACGATGGCATGAACAGCGGCTAACGCTCGATTAGGGCTTCAAATGGCCGATTAAAGAAAGATCTGCAATTCAACAAGTGTGACGTGTGTTTATTTGATGGAGAGAAACGTAACTGTTGGAGTTGAGATGAACTGCGAGAATGTGCAGAGTGAACCGAGCTGCGTCCGAGTCTCACCCGACACTCACACTCGGACGTGACAAGGTGCTCATGTCGCTTGTAGTCTCTTGTGGGCGTGGCCTTTATCTGATTAGCAACTCTTGACATCGATGCATGTAAGTGATCTCCTGATAGAGATGATGAAGGAAGGCTTGAAATAAAAAGAAGAATTGCAGAGTTGGAAACATTTAATGAGAGGTTGTGAGTGACAGGATAAGATGAAACTATTATACGGTTATAAGTTATAAGTTTTTCTTCCAATTTTTTTTTTTTTACTCGTCAAACAGGAACGTTGACTGTAAGTGCAGTTAGGAACTGAAGTGGTGAGCGGGGAACTGGAGAAAGTTCGGACCACATGCACCATAGGACTGGTTCGAGGAATCATTCAACAGTCGTTTGGGTTTGTTGCGTTTTACAGCGTCATACCTAATTTGCATATTGAGAAAATTTCAGTTCGTCACACTGTCGCTGGCTGTTGTGATGCATCCCAATCAGGTGCGATTTGTATTGTGCGTCCATATAAAACCAGTGTACCAGTAAAAGTCAGGTAAAGACTTTCGTTGCTCCATTCATTAAATAAATAAATAAATCTGACCCATAACCTTTACGTAATTTTTGCCACTTTTATTCGTTTTGAACATGAGCGTTTTCGCTCGCCACAGTGCCACTTATGTACTATACAAAGCAAACATGAACTTATAATACCAGATACAGAAAACTGGGCAGCTGTGAGCTCATGTATGCGGAAGAGGACAGATAGCGCTTCTCTCAGAGTGTGTTACGCAGCCCTGTGGCACAGCAGGAGCAGCAGTTTGAAAAGATGCAGCGTTCGGCTTCACGTGGCTCGGAGGAAGCACGCGTTAGCCTTTATCTTCACACATTGCTAGCTGTTGTATGATGTGGGAAGAAGAAGGGTGTAAAAAAAAAAGTAAACGTTGCAAAAATTTCCACCATCTTGGAAATGAAGAGGTCATGTGACAACGTTTTCGAAAAAGCTACGTTTTCGCAAACGACACAAAAATGTTGGATTTTTGTTTTCAGATGAAACTTTGGAGAGCTGGCTTTGAAAAGGCACGCTGTGGTCATCAAAAACATTGCATTATTGTGAGTGCAAAAGCAAAGCAGATAAGAAAGATGTTTTTTTTGTTTGTTTGTTTTGTTTTTCAAATGTACTAATGCTTGGTTTAGGAAAAAAAAACAGGGTTCTATTGAAACTCTGAAAAAGGAAACTCTAAAATTACTTCCACTGCTGAAGATGGAATAAATTTGGGACTCGCAAATAATTACACAAGAAATATTACACCTTTATTATCCTCATTTACATCAGGTAAAATATTTATGTCTAAAAACAACAACAACAAAAACAACAACAACAAAAAAACGTTTAAACACGGCAATTACAGGAAGAAAGCTCACGGAGGTTTTCTTGATCACAGATTGCATATTCATACAGCGCATTCATTCATTTATTAACTTAACTTCAGTACTTGCTTTATTACGGTCTGAGCCACTGTGGTTTAAATGACTAATTTGTGTATATTTTGGGAAAAGTTCAGGAAGTGGCATGGATAAGTACAATCACAACTACACAACAACAAAACTGCTTAAAATCATCTTAATGATTGATGGCCATAAACTAATCAGTAATAGTTAAGCATTTAACAGTAACTTTAACGTTCCATTCGGTTGTTAGTCGCTTATCCAGAACAACCCCTGGTATATAAGATTACCACTACTACTACTACTACTAATAATAATAATAATAATAAAAGCTAGAGTTGTTTCTCGAGACATGCATGTCATAAAGTTGCGTATATCTACTGAATGTACAAGACTAATGTTTCTACTGAGTACTAGTTTAGACAGACAAGTTCCTGCCTGGTTTAGCTCTCAGTTCGCTCATCACTGCCAGTTTGTTATTTGCAAATGGAGATTGTTCTCAAAAAAAAAAGTGTAACATGGTGTCCAGCAAGGTTCTGTTTTAGGCCCATTACTGTTTTCCCTTCATCTCCAGCCCTTGGACATTTACACTGATGATCCACAGTTATACGTATAACTACGGTCGGGTTCAGCAGACCCCTAAAAGCATAGACGAATAGAAAACCTCCTTCCCCTTAATCGTAATAAAACAGAAACACTGATGTCCAGTGCTAAGTTTGTCTACAACTTTGTACCGGTCGCTAATTTAACCTCAGAGCTCGACGGATTTTGCGTGACATGAAAAGTTACAATCAAGGACTTAACCCTAAATGCTAGTGTATCATTTAACACTAAAAATGGTATGCTATCATTCCTTCATCTAACGAAGCAAAAAATGGGTCCTATGCTAACGTTACATTATGATGATACACTAGTACTTGCTTTTATAACATCTGGATTTTAATACTGTGATGTTTTATTACATGTCCAGCAGCCGCGTCCTCACCAGGAAAAGAAAAGTCTGAAAAAAGATCGATTATGTTTTTTTTGTTTTTAAAGACCTTACATTTATGTGTAAAATGTTAAAACATGTACTGGAGGTATGAGCACAGCCTGTCCACTGCTAAACTGCGGGTATTTTTAAATGTTATTATTTTAATAATCACCGTTCAGAGAGTGATGCGGTGATAAAGACAAGAACAAACTAAGGCTTAAACATCGAGGTGTTCCGTCTAATCACAGGAATCTGTCATTCTTCATCCAGGTTCATGGCAATGCTGGATGCTTTGGATTCATAAAATAACTTTACATGGATAGTTTAAGACGTACGCCAGCTCACACACGCGGCACACACTCCTTCCCTGCTCGATGGAGAAGAATCATTGTTTCTCGCTGAGAATCGTCCTCTTTCTCCATTAGACAGACTAAGAGATTATAGCATGAAGAACCTGATCAAATTACGCTGTAATACATTATGGTTGGACAGGATTAGGAACGAGTACATCAGAGGGACAGCTCATGTTGGACGTTTGGGGGACAAAGTTAGGGAGGNGATAGGTGGAGAGTGATGATTCGCTGTGGAGACCCCTGAAGGGAAAAGCCCGAAGAAGAAGAAGAAGAAGAAGAAGTAATATATTATGGTTTCTATAGTAACAGCTAACATCACAGGGACAGACACTCCACATAATACGGTGAAGGAGTCTGCAGTGTCAGGACTTTCTTTACGGTTTCTCAGTAACATGACAAGCTGCGTTTTTTGTTTTTTTTTTGTCTTATTAACTACAAGAGAGAGAAAAAGATAGAAGGCTGGTGAGGGAACGACTTTTTGTAGCTGTGATAACGTGAGTGTTGTTTCTCAGACGATCCACAACGTTAAACAGATAAAAAGTTTGACGTCATTCTTGAATAAATTAAAAATAATAATCGATGCTGTGGGATAAGAGGAATAAAACACTTCAAGACAAAAGGAAACTAATCAGCTTTCTGATGGTAAGAAGAGCACTGCTTCATCACAGCGTCTGATCAGTGATCATTATTTTGTCTATAAAAGCATGCTATTGGCTGAGATTCATAAAAATATATTAGAGTATGAAAACCACAGGTCCAGGATCAGTAATCTGTCACTCTGAGATGTGGTACGCTTGGACAGACACAGCACTTAAACAAATAATACTCGAAATCTACTTATTAAACCACAAAACCACACGTGACTAATGTATTTACAGACTCGTGTCATTGTTAGGGTGTTCCTTCTGCCCTGCAGCTGAGATGGACTACTCAGAAAGCAGGTTGGAGGGAGGAACCGGGGAAGATTTGCCAAACTACATGCTAATGCTAATGCTGATGCCAGCGTGGGCAGAGCATCAGCACCACCAGTCCCACCAGCAGCATCGTCATCATCGTCATCATGACGAAGAGGAAGGACCGTGACTCCTGGAGGGACGAAGCGGATTGGACGGGTCGGCTCTGGAGGTACTGGTCCACCGAGTCGGCGAGGGTGTATTTCTTCGGGGAGAAGCCCAGCTCCTGACGCGCCTTCTCGATCCTGAAGGTGTGGCTCACGGCGATGTTTCTCACCTGGATGACATGGGAGGCAAAAGTCTTACAAAAGTTGCTCTTTTGGAGTTTTATCCATAGTTCCAACACTGTAGCATTGTGCTGAAAAGTAGCTCCAGTAAGCCATCTGAGCCACAAAGCTCTATTACTGAAACGTCTCAGAAAAGGACGAATGGAGACAGATTTCAAGCTTCATCTCACAAATCCCTTGAACTGGGAAAGTGTTCTACAAAATTACACATTTCTATAAGTGTAAAGTCACACTGGGTTGTATTCAGGAGTTGAGTTAAGTGCACAGTGAAGAATTAATACCAAATTCAGTTTTCAGACCTCAGACATAACTATGGACTTAAGAGTTATTCAGAAGTGACGTGAGATTAAGCACACGAGGTGGAGATGGAGTCTGCGTCACAGTGACAGTTCTGACCAATGCGTTTTTCCTTGTGGAATATTGGCTTGGTTGAGGAACGTATTTTTTAAAAAATAATGTAAATATAAAATAATAGAATGTGCTGGATCAAGTGCTATTCTTCGCACTGCTGAATAATGAATGTGGAAGCCATTTTGTTAAATGAAACCAGAGATGAATGTGTTAATTATGACTGGGACTATTCATGCAGCAATATACTGGCAATATACTAGACTCCTGTGAGATTCATTTCAGGGCTCAATATCTTCTCATCATATATCTGTGGTCTGCATTTTCTAGCCCGAGTTTTTTTAAAATTTATTTATTTTTTTTGGCTTAAATGGAAGTGCTTGTGTTTAACGGACACTATTGAAAAGCTCTGTTGCAACCATTCCTACTCTCTACTCCGAAAGTCAAAGAACATCGACTTGACGTAACTTTTGGACTTAAGTCCCCATGTGTCCTGTGCATAAAGGTCTTTATGTGAGATCTCTGAGGTTTCGATCAGGTCATGTCCCAGCTGCACCAGGTGCTGAGAGCTGGACGTGGATCTGTCTGAGTCCGGATCGGATTCTACACAAGTCACATTCGTTAACGGCTCACATTCATTAACTCCGTTTACGAGGTGGCATTACTTTTCCATTAAGCGGCCGCGTTCTCGTCTGGCACAGGACGACGCCCCCTGCGCCTCTCTCCTCTTACTTGCTGGGGATTGGATATCTGCACGGAAACTCTCCATCGATCAGGCCCAGTGCCAGTCCAAAAAAACCCAAACCTACGTACAGTATGGTCCGAAAGTCCTTTTATATTTCACTAGTTCTTAAGAAAATGCAAATTCAAAAAGCTATATCTCTCAATCAGTATGGCTTCATTATTCCCTACGCACAGAGGAGCGTATATCTGAGTATATCAGATCATATCAGAGCATATCAGAGCATATCAGAGTATATCTAAGTATATCAGAGCATATCTAAGTATATCAGAGTATATCTAAGTATATCAGAGTATATCTAAGGATATTAGAGTATATCTAAGTATATCAGAGTATATCTAAGGATATTAGAGTATATCTAAGTATATCAGAGCATATCTAAGGATATTAGAGTATATCTAAGTATATCAGAGTATATCTAAGGATATTAGAGTATATCTAAGTATATCAGAGCATATCTAAGGATATTAGAGCATATCAGAGTATATCAGAGCATATCTAAGGATATCAGAGCATATCTAAGTATATCAGAGCATATCAGAGTATATCAGAGCATATCTAAGGATATCAGAGCATATCTAAGTATATCAGAGCATATCTAAGTATATCAGAGCATATCAGAGTATATTAGAGCATATCTAAGTATATCAGAGCATATCTAAGTATATCAGAGCATATCAGATTATATCACAGCATATCTAAGTATATCAGAGCATATCAGATTATATCACAGCATATCTAAGTATATCAGAGCATATCAGATTATATCACAGCATATCTAAGTATATCGGAGCATATCAAAGTATATCTATCAGAGTATATCCGTGTATGTCAGCATATCAGAGCATATCTGAGTATATCTGAGTTTATCTGAGTATATTAGAGTATATCTATCAGAGCATATTTGAGTATATCAGTGTAAATCTGAGTATATCAGAGTATATATATCCGACCCCGAGAGACTCGTACGTGTGCATTAAAATAACACTCACTTGACTATTTGTCACTGCTCTTTGTGCTAAAATGCGTCTGTCACTTTTTATTCCTGTCGAAACCCAGCGAGCTGCCAAGGAGCCCGAGCTCATGACTAATTCACGCAGCCGAGCAGAATCACCGCTCCGAGCTCCAGCGCCTCCTTCTCACATTTCAGGCTGCGAGGAGCCCGAGTCCGTGAGCACGCAGAACCACGTCTGGACTCTACTCACTCCTGGGCTCAATGATTTGTTCCATCATATTTTGGAAAATAAACCGACTACCATCATTAGAAAATATCCTGAGTACAAAAAAAATAATTAAATGCTTCTCACTGATAAAGCATCGATATAAAAGGATTAAAACACTCCGTGTTGTGCTGTTATATTAAACTAATCAACTAGAAGAGAGATTTAAAAGAGCGGCTGGTGAGGGAACTTTATGGATTAATTTCCTAACAGCACGACGTGGAGTGTTTCATTCCTCATACAGCACAAACAGGATATTCTTTTTTATTGTTTTAAAAATATTTAATACTCCAGTTAGTTACTGATGTCACTTATGATGTCATTCAAAAGCATATTTACAGCCGTGATTTGAGCAAATATTAAAAACAACGGAAATTTTTCAGCCAAATGCAGAACTACGGCGCGTTTCCTAGTCACACTGATGGAATGAGAAGAAAAAAAATAAATGCAAATAAAACAATTTATCTTATTATTGCACATTGTAATGATCTGAAAGGAATGATCTGCCATCCGCGACGTCCTCATGCAGGCTTTATCATAAACAACAGAGAAAAGCAGATGAGGGAAGAAGAGAGAAACAGAGAAATAAATGAGTGTTTTGTTTTTGTTTTTTACCTCGTTTCTGGTCAGGAGCAGAGGAATCTCCACCACAGGCCTCAGAGCCACGTGGAACTTCTCCATCAGAAACGCTGCACGCAGAGTCACACCATGAGGTCACATTAAACCGACTCCGTTTAACTCTGTTAAATATTCCTTTTCCTGATGAAAACGAATCTACAATGAAACATGTCGGAGGCCACATCCTACCTGCTGAGTAGACGAGTGAAACCGGGAGACGGATCAGCGGACGAGTGTAGCCCAGTCTCTCAAACTGTTCAAAAAGGAGGAGTTTGAAACACTAAATCAGGGTTCAGACCATTGATTAATTCTCTAGAGCAGCAGCTCTGACAGTAGCGCAGCTGCGAATCCCAGGTTTATATCAACGCCCTCGTTCTAATACGTTACCGTTTCTATAGTAACAGCTCGTTCACGGGGACTCGTACAGCAGACGCTCCACATAAACCAATTAAAAAAAAAACAACAACAATAAAAACGTGTAATCGTTGATATGATGAGGCTTCCTTTATTTAACACTAACGGAAGGAGTCTCCAGTGTCAGCGCTTTGTAACGGTCGGAGGTAAAGCTACAACTTTAACTTCTTTACACTGCAGATTCTCACTAACATGTCATTTTTTGTCTTATCAACTTCAAGAGGGGAAAAAAAAGAGATACCGGTGAGGAAATGACTGTTTCTAGCCGCTGTAATGTAAGTTAGAGCACGAACGTTAACAGATGTTCGATGTAATTGTAAATGGATAAAAAACAATGTCAGTCATTAACAAATTAAAAAGAAGCTGTAGTCGCTAGCAAATTGGTGTCGTGGAACAGGAATAAAACCCCGCAGGACATGCTGTTATGGGAAATTCATCAACTTCAGGGTGATACCATCGTGGTTTCTTTGGAAACTTGGATTTTCCTTCTTCTTCTTCTTCTTCTTCTTCTTCTTCTTCGGGCTTTTCCCTTCAGGGGTCTCCACAGCGAATCATCACTCTC
>CM074967.1:2062761-2080520 GCA_037577455.1 Pangasius macronema | reverse complement strand
ATAGGTGGAGAGTGATGATTCGCTGTGGAGACCCCTGAAGGGAAAAGCCGAAAGAAGAAGAAGAAGAAGAAGAAGAGACACTGATGTGTCTACCTTTGTCATGTTTAAAGATGACTGGCCAGAGAAGAACATGTTTGTTCTTCCAGCATCAAGTTCAAAACAGACATCTTATCTGTTTAGAGTATGTGATGCTACATAACCACTTCAAATTTCCTTTCTTATAGACCATTCAATTGTTAAAGATACAACAAATCAGAAATGCGTGCGCACCACAGTGAACTTGTTCTACTTTCAGGGCTTTTGTTTAGTTTTAGCTCTGCTGTGTGTACCTCACATACACTGCGATGTGAAACACAACTACTGTACCGAACAGTTGAACAAAGTTATGTCTAAAATCTCTGAAATCGAGCTGCGAGACTTCACGCTGGATGACTGTGTTGTCGACTCTCACCTGATTATTACAGTTACGCAAAAATTTCACTAGATAGCAGTCTGTCGGATACGTTTTGTTTGAGGCTTGTGACCAAAATCTAGTTGCAGCTAGATATTTTACAGGTTTTAGCCGAATACCCCTAGTTTCGGATCTCAAACTGGATACAGGCTCAGCAATCGAGATCTTTGAGAAGTTTGAAAGTAAAGAGATCTGTCCCTCTGACATTCACGCTTGGGTGAAAGTCACGTAGTGAGAGTCGATACGGCTCACAGTACGGTTATGAGTGACGATGACACGCAGTAAAGCCGCGCGGTTAATGTGTCTGATCCGGGGTTCATTACTTGCTCATTTACATGTCGGGTGATGAGACGGGAGCGGCCTGTGTAGCGCACACTCTCACGCGACAGGTGTCAGGTTCGCTCGGTTCACCTTGCTAGCCTTCACTACGTATAAACCACTCTCCCTTACCTTATCCAGAGGCACGCAGGGTACAGAGTCCTCGTCCCCGTCCTCAATCGGCTTCCCTGCAAACACCACGTTCACTGTGCTGGTGTACACCAGTCTGGAGACACCGCGCTCACAACACACTGCAACACACACACACACACACACACACACACACACACACACACACACACACTGAGCTCCACATGCTCTACTCACACACTCCTACATTTAACTTAGCTCAAATTGATTGGAGTGAGGAGATGTTTCAAATAAGTGTTGGAAATGGGAGTCATTAGGTACAAGGCTAATGTTGTTAACTAACTTTTAAATCACACAATAATTTTAGTTCCTGATGGTAAGATGATGTTTCTTTCGCCAAGGAACCAAGAAACGTAGGAAAACATGAGCTAAAGATAACCAACCTCTTAAGATTTGTTCCAAATCTCGCACGTGTTAGCTAGCATGATAATAGTTCTGGCCATACAAATTAGCAGAATGCTAATTACTAGCTGTCGCAATAAAAAAAAAAGTATATGTTGTTTAGATTTGTTAGGAATTTAGATCTTGAAGCTAATGTCTAAAGCTAAAAAGTCGCATTATGATTTCAGAAAAATGTGATTGTGGGGAAATGCATTGAGCAGAAAGTATCTTCAAAAGATTTTTTTTGTTGTACTTTGTCGACGCACATTTCAGCATTCGCGTCCATTACTTGTTAGCAAAATTAGCCTTACAGCTCCAATAGGAAACGAATCTTAGACATCTACATATCATTAGCCTTATAATAACGTTAGCCTCGTAACTGCAGTTAGCTCACAATTCAAAGGATCTGTGACGTCGACTTTCATTATTACTAGCACTTAGCAGCAAACATTGAATATCAAACATGTCTCACTGATCGATTACTTTAGATAATAGCATAAAAAAATGTAATAATTAATCCCTTTAAGAGCCAGACACAGCCCGAGGAGCTTGTAATCCATATAAACCTATTATAATGGATTGTATAGACTAATTGAGCAGATAAACTAGTGAAAAAAAAAGACTAGCTCACCGTTTATGACGTTGTTGGTGCCACCGATGTTGATAGACTCCACCTGCCCTTTCCTGAGCTAAAGAGATGAGTAAGAGAAAATAACAACGATTTCTTACAATTACGATTAGCTATCAAACACCTCTTTAATTAGGATGGAGGAAGCTCTTCACTATCTAGTATGGAAGAAATTGAGTCTATAAGGAACTGTGTGTGTGTGTGTGTGTGTGTGTGTGTGTGTGTGTGTGTGTGTGTAGGAATGTGAGTGAAGATAGAAAAGTAGCCATTGTCCTCATGGATAAGGATTTGCTCAGTAGGCAGAGTGTGTTTATCACTATGTGGCTAATACTTAATTTACCAGCTAATGATTTATGGTGTATGCATGTGTTTGTGTGTACTAATCTCTGCTGTGTCCGAATTCGCAGGGGAAATCCTCCTGGAAGTCTGGTCCGGTGAATGAATTAATCAACTGAGGTAGTTAGCTAAGTAGCTGAAGTAAGCTACACACTAGCTTTGTATGTTTGTAGCGCCATCTCAGTGTAGTTTATATGACGTTCACGCTCTCCCTTTTATAGCCATGGTTTATTAGTCATTAGCCGCTAATCACACTGTGCTAGTGTACCCTAGTTACATCTTTTTAACTAGTCAGTTTTAATAAGAGAAATGAAACAGACTAAGTCTGTTGACATCACCTGCTTTCGTTAGCTATATGATTGAAGAGGAAATTATGTTATTGCTCAATAATATTCATAAAAACTCACATCAGGAGGTAACATTAATTTCACCAAGTGTCACAAATGCAAGTATGCCAATTCCCCAAAACGAGTCCCTGATGATTTGAAGATGAACATTATCCTAGTCCTATCCCAGGCCCAAACCTGTTCCAGCATGACGATGCCCCTGCGCACAAAGCGAACTCCATGAAGACATGGTGTGTGAAGGTTGGAGTGGAAGAACTCGAGTGTCCTGCACAGAGCCCTGNATCCCCACAGCCACGCTCCAACATCTAGTGGAAAGCTTCCCAGAAGAGTGGAGCTTATTATAACAGCAAAGAGGGGAATAAATGTAGAATAGGATGTTCAACACACACAGGTGTCTACAAATTTTAGGCTATATAGCGTGCACTTTATTACATGCCCCAACCTCATTGCTCACCTTGTAGATGCTAATTTACAGACTGAACCTCACTTTGTGTGTCAATCATACTCTAGCCTTCATCACTGCAAACAGCAGTGACACCGAGGCATTTAAATCCCCATCGACAATATTACTGTATCCAATTCACTCGTCATTTTCACTGCTGAACTGAAAATAAACCACCACTAAGATACTTCATTGCTGCTACTCATTGATGGATGGGGTAGAGGGGTGTGTGTGTGTGTTGGGGGGGGGGTGTCAATACTTTGTGCAGCGCAACAGATGGAATACACTGAGTAACTATACACCTACAAAGGAAGTAACGACATATTTAATGATAGTGTTTGATGCCGAGTACTAACCTGTTCCGGTCCTGACATGCCATAGGACGCAGTGTGAAATATACAGTCCACTCCAGCACACACCTTATACAAGGCGTCATAGTCACGCACATCACCCTGCACACACAACACACACACACACACACACATGATACACACTATGAGCTAATATATGTTGTTTGCACTGTCCAAAAAGTCTCATGCTTGCTTTAATGTTTAGTGACACCAGGATAGTGTAGATTTGTACCAAAGAGCTGCTGCTGTAATCATTAAGACTGTTCTGTTGCTCATCCCAGGACTCGTACTCAACATCCCTGAACACACTCAACGCCGTTTGTTTTTACTCTTCTACACCTGTATACCTAG
The DNA here is from genome assembly GCA_037577455.1 of Pangasius macronema. Taxonomy (NCBI): domain Eukaryota; kingdom Metazoa; phylum Chordata; class Actinopteri; order Siluriformes; family Pangasiidae; genus Pangasius; species Pangasius macronema. The sequence goes on along the minus strand of CM074967.1, from coordinate 2,076,766 downwards.
AGCAGGATGGGCTCCATTTTGATTCTCCCTTCATTGTGTCACCTCTGGGTTGGTCCTTAGGAATCTAAACAGTATAACTCTACATCCTGTAAAGCTGCTTTGTGAAAATGTCTATTGCTCACAAAGAGCTTATTTTAAACATTACAACTACAAAGAGAATCGTTCTGAGTCCCTTTTGTGTGTTAATTCTTTCCCCCGTGACACCCGAGTGCGTCGGCAGGAACGGGGTCATTAAACCGTGGTCCTGAAACCCGAGGCTGTGGTCTTGCCCTGCTCCGCACCTGGCACGGCACTGCTTCTGTTTCATCCAGCTGCCCTGCACCGTGCACATACCCTCCTCCCCCCTCCCTCCCCCCAACCACTCCAGGGCAACGCTAACACGAGCCGAGAACCGAATCTCATCACCCCGCCATCAGCGCTGATCATCAGAGCCATAGTGTAGCGTTTATCATACATGCTTTAAAGCATTGTCACTTCCTCTAGTGGCAGCATTTTTGGTACAGATTTTAAAAACGAATAGTAGCTGCATTCAAGACAACAAAATCAGCAAAAATAAGTTGATTTCTCAGAGCTGGTTCGAAGAACGTGATATCGATCAGAAATGGCAAGAAGAGATTACATTATTAAAATCTTAACATACATTATTTAATTGTGTGTCATTCATTACATTTACTGAAAGGGCATCTGTGAAAACTGACACACTAGCTCATCGCTCATTAAAATTATATTTGGTTTAGTCTTAATTTTCTCTTCGGGGCATGCAAACGTTTGCGCTCCATTGTATTGAGGCCAAATTTGAAGTCAGAAATGCAGTAATCAAAATTTATTTATTTATATATCACTTCCCAGAAGGTCAGAGTAAAGTATTTGTGATATGATACTTCACTACGAATTATGGCAAATCATTAAAAAAAATAAATCTACTGTGATTGGTCCTACGAATTAACAGGTGGTTTGCCTAGTAAGTGATCGGATTGGGTTATATTGCTTCAGGAGATCAGCAAGATAAGCCGAAGCTAAAACCATTCAGAGCTTTAAATGTCATGAGCAGGACTTTCGTAATCGATGTGGAACTTAATAGGCAGCCATTGTAGCTGGAATAAGACTGGGGCAATGAGCTCTGGCTTTCTTTTTCTGCTGCATTCTGAATTAGCTGACTGTCCCATCCACACTAAACACATACACTAGTTTCTCAGCATCATGTAAGGTTAGCATACTTCCTCTTCTGGCCTTGTTTCTCAGATGATTAGAAGCAGTTTTTGTTAATTACACACAGGAACCCAATGATCAACCAACATCTAGGGTTCCACCAAGGTCCTTATCTACAGCTTTTGGTTTTTTGGCTCTACAGTGACATCAGCACTATTTATCCAAGCTTCTATGACTTTGACACAGTCTTTCCACTTTCCACTAGCTGTACGTCATCCGCATACAAAATGACAGGCATCATTATGTTTGCTAATTGCACGTCCAAGGCACTGGATATAAACCTGAGAGTAATAGTGGGCCTAAAACAGAATCCTGTGGGACGCCACACTTACAATATTTAGTCTCTGAAAAATTTCCATTAATCATAAACTCTGTAGCCAGACGAGAGCTTGTCTGTTTAAACCAGTCGTGTTTTCATGATTTTTCAGCCAGAAACAGATCCACAAGCCGATACTGGCAGTAGGTCATGCTTGGTAATCCTTCTCTACGGCTGTATAACAACCTTCTCCAACAGATAAAAGAGATGTGCTGTAGACAACAAGTGAAAACTTGTCAGGCTTACCTGCAGGAACACTGCTCCATCGGGAAGCTCCCATCGTGGCTGGTGCAGATCCAGCAGGATTACAGTGATGCCCTGCCTGGCCAGAGCCTTGCCAAGTCTGAAGCCAAAGAAGCCCGATCCCCCGGTCACCAGCACCTTCTCGCCTCCTCCACCCCTCCGAATCTGCTCCGTGCTCTCCAGCCTGACGGAGGTGCTGCAGTCGGGGCTACTGCACAGAGCCTTAATGGCGCCGTTGGCTCTGTTTCGGACTCCTGCACTGCCGGACATCCGGCTACTGCACTTGTAGCTCTGAGAGTGGCACCCGTTAAGGCCCGGCTCTAGTAGGCACCCACGGGGCAGCTGCTCCACTTGACACAAGGACCCGTTCTCCTTCATAATGCACAGCCAGTTTCAGATGCCTGCTCTGTACAGCCAGCCTACAGGGAGACCCAGGAACCCAGGGCAAGGAAAAAGGAGAGTGTGTGTGTGAAACAGATCTGATTCAGAGGGAGTGTATGAATGCATAATTCACTCCACTGAGTGGCACGGGTGAAACTGGACATTCCTTACACACTGGTCAGCCAGATGAGACCAGTGCCATCACCTGCCTCTGGAATAAATGTGTGTATAGCACAGATATAAGACACCATCGTGTAATCTCCTCAGATACAGCCAATACACGATGCACCAATGGTGCCATCGATGGCCAGATATTCACAAAGAAATGTCATCATCCTGTGGCAAAATCCCAACTACTACTCGGGAGACCAGTACGGATAAAAATTACACCGCTACTAAACTGGTTTGTCAGTTCTCCAGTATGTGTTAATAAAATAAGAAGTTCTACTGCTAACTTCTGTGAGGAGATGCAGTACATCAGCCAGAACGTTCGGCCAATTACTTTGCATAATAAAAAACATATTGTTATAAACATTAACGTTGACTTTGAGGTAACGATATCTTGCCTACGCTCTTCTCACTGGGAGAACTCATACACCAGCCATGGAGTGGTTCCCCTTTCAGAAAGGGTTCCAAGTATGAGGAACCAGACATCTTCAAGTGATCTTTAAATGGTTTTAGGGTTTTAGTTTTCTAAAGTACTTCTGCTTCGTACGTTTTCTAGGGGTCACCAACAGCTCTATATGGATTATAAACAAATGGGGGATAAAATGTTTTCCACTTTAAAAAGATTCCAGTAGATGTACTTAACAAACCTAGAACCCTTCCCCATTCTGAGAATGCTTTAGAAATCAATGGATTCCCAAAGAGTTTACAGCTTCTTTAAAGGTTTATTGGAAAACGAATTGGATAATAAAGGTAAGATAATTCTTACCTCTCACAAAAGGGGTTCTGCAAAGAACCTTTAAGGGTTCTGATTGGCACAAAAACTCAAATTAATTACTCGTTACTAGGGATGGAAACCTCAGGCTTCCAAAGGATACGATGCTACTTTGATTCTGAAGGCAAAGATTTGATATTTGATGATGCCACTGAACAGGCTACGATACGAGCTATTTTCCATATTTGAAGATACCACTGACTCTGCAACGATACGATACGATTTCGATATCTGACGATACCACTGAAACTGCTACGATACGAAACATTTTCGACATTTTACGATTCCACTCAAACTACTACAATACGCTTTCAATTCTTCCAGTTCTTTTCATTTCTTCTGTGATCGAAGATGACTACACAAATAGAAATGAGCACTATATATTATATATTTATAGTAATTGTGTTGCATGTAGCACTTTCTTTATACGTGTGCCATCGCCAGAAAATCCTTGATATTAGAGCTTTTTTTTTTCCAGTTTTCCATCAGATACTTTTCCTCTGTGTGATTTCTGCACATTCATATTATACTCACATTGCTGCTCGCATTTACTCTGAATTTCACCATAGTCCATAATCAAAAAAATTCATTTGACTGTATTGACTTCTTAAAAGCACCACTGATGTATCATACAATCAACATCACAATATCAGTAACATATCATTATATCACCCAACTTAAATTTTCATGGGCTTCAGCCACTTGATCATGAAAGCGAATTTTAGGCCACTATTTCGTGCTGCCCTTCAAAACTTCTGCAGAATTACACCTCTAATAGTTACTTTGCTTCATAGAATCACTTCAATGCACAAATAATCATTACATTAAAAATAAGTACATTTATATTTAGCACTTTATCCAAATCTAAAATGTCTGATTAATTAGCGCATGTCTAGTGTTCAGTGCTCAGCATTAGTGCACCAGCACACACTTCTTTACAATTTCAACAATTCTGTGTTTAAAGAGAGTTTTTAAGAAGTACACATTATTGTTGTTTTACACTGTAATTTAGCGCGCGCTCAGAATGAAGACTGAAACTAAATGCCGCATCTCGTATCATATAACCAATTAATAAAATACGAATAAAACAGACATATCAGAGCACGTGGAGGTCGCTGACGGAGGGATTCATACGGATGAGTGTCAGAGTTAAGGAGAGTTTTACCTGCTTATCGCTCGTCATGCGCGCCGCGGTTTCTCCATCAGCTGCACGGCCTCAGTGCGCGGACCCCCGGCTCAGGTTCACATCCTCACCTGTCAATCACCTGCTGCCTCACCTGAGACTGCTACCGTAAACCTGCGAGAGCAGGAGCACACCAAGCCAGCCAGCAGCTTTACAGCGTTACCGTAAAGCTTCAAAAAGAGGTGAACGCCTGAGAATGCTACCGTAAACCTCAGAAAACAGGAGACCAACGCACCTGTGATTACATCTGATACTGCTACCGTAAACCTCAGAAAACAGGAGACCAACGCACCTGTAATTGCATCTGATACTGTTACCGTAAACCTCAGACAAAAGGAGACCAACGCACCTATAATTGCATCTGATACTGTTACCATAAACCTCAGATAAGGGGAGACCAATGCAGCTATAATTGCATCTGATACTGCTACCGTAAACCTCAGACAAAAGGAGACCAATGCACGTATAATTGCATCTGATACTGCTACCGTACTTGTAATTTCACCTGATGCTATTGCCATAATCCATGAGGACAAGTCACCTGTAATTTCTCATCATACTGTTACCATAAACCTCCAAGAGCAGGAGACCAAACACCTGTCATTTCACCTGAGACAGTAACCGTAAACTTCTGAGGGCAGGTGAACACCAAATCATCCAAAGTTTCACCTGAGAATGCTACCGTAATCCTCGGAGAGTAGGAGACCAAATCACTGGCAATTACACCTGAGACCTGTTACCGTAATGTTTTAAAAATATCTACACACACACACACACACACACACACACACACACACACACACACACACACACACACACAGACCTGTTATTTAAACTTACGCCTGTCACCATAAAGCTGAAAAAAGGGGGTAAACACCAACTTACCTATAATTTCACCTGAGACTCTTACCGTAAATTTTGGAGCACGGGAGCCAGCGCTTCACTTTAAGTGATCACGAGATAAACAACATATATATAACAATTCTATTGTACAGTTTAAATGAAAGAATAAATTATGACAATAATTCAAGACAATAACTCCAAAAGAATAACACGAAAATAGCAGAAGGTATTTTTTGTTTATTTGTTTTTGAAACTTTTTGGTTTATTCTTCAGGTCATCCATTTTATTCTCTATTTTTACCTAAACACTAAATGAACAGAAACTTGAAAAGACTTAAAGTAAGATTCAGGAACATGTTTCTGTGTCTTGGACAGACGTTGATCTGCGTGTATTTATTACACATCTGCACAAAAGCCAGCACCTGTATCGTTATCTTTAATCCCCACAGCGGTGCACTGGGAACGCTCAACTTTATGAATTAACAGAGGATCATGATTTTAAATCAGCTCCAAAATAAATAAATTAAACGCTTCGGTGGATCTTGATTCGTTTACTTCGGATCGCCGACGTCTGGATTCTTCACCAGTAACATTTCCCTACAGAAACAAACCGAAAGTCAATCACAGATAAAAAAAGAGAAAGAAATACTTTCGACCGAATTCATTTAGTGAAATAGGTCTCTGTAGGGAGGGGGTGCCAAAACTTTATTGAAAAAATTTTTTGGGGGAAAAATACACTGTAGGTAGCATTTTAATGCATCATAAAATCATATTTTTGTATGCAAATGCAGTGTGTGAAGTACCAGTTTACCAGAGGTTAAATGGGTGGGGCATGCCAAGCTCCTAATTTGCATATTCATATATTCTGGACTTTTTAATCATTATATAAATGTAGATGCTTCTGTGGCTTTTCTACTGTTTTTGTAGAACCTCAATGTCAAGCATGTTTACTGTTCACTACAGAATAAAAATATTGTCTTCGAGCTTTATATTTATCGCTCATACAGACAGACAAACCTGAAGTCTTTGGCTTGTTTCTGGAACGTTCTCAACTTCTCAATCTCATTCCTCAGCCTCTTCAGATCATCAGCGTGAAACTCCGGGAGAGCCGAGCCCTGTGGCGGGGAAACGTGCTGCAGTCATGCTGTTCACCACGCCTTTATGGCAGTCATATGAGCGCTTCATAGTAACTCATAGCAATCACAATCACAGTGCTGAGGCATTTAGACAGTTTCACAGTGAGGAAAAGGAGGAAAAGCTCACGAGTTCCTAAGAGTGTATTTATGGAAAAGATGATTCCCTTCAGCTTTTGATGAACTGCTTCCTGTTACGTTTGCTTTGCTGACGTCCGTCTCTTAAGAAGTTTTATTGAACTTTCTTGTTTCTGGGGGGAGGGTTTTCCGCAGATTCATACGATTCATTACCGGTTCTTCAGTTGTCCCTCTAGCGTTCAACTTTCTGTAAATTAGAGCCGCTTTATGATGCTAAGAACCCTTAACTATCCAGAGAACCAACAAGGAACATGGAAAATATGCACAGATGGATGGACGGATGGACAGACAAACAGATAGACAAATAGATAATGGTTAGACTGATGGATGGATGGATGGATGGGTTGGTGGATAGAGATATGCATTGAGGGATGGATGGATGATAGATTGAAGAATGATGGATAAAACTGAGGAGTAATGGATGACTTGAATGAATGAATAGATAGATAGATAGATAGATAGATAGATAGATAGATAGATAGATAGATAGATAGATAGATAGACTTAAGAATGGATGAATAATTGGATAGATTAAGGGATAATGGCTCGATGACCTGAAGAATAGATAGATAGATAGATAGATAGATAGATAGATAGATAGATAAACTTAAGAATGGATGAATAATTGGATAGATTAGGGGATAATGGATGGGTGACCCAAAGAATGGTTAGATAGATAGATAGATAGATAGATAGATAGATAGATAGATAGATAGATAGATAGATAGATAGATAGACAGACTTAAGAATGGATGAATAATTGGATAGATTAAGGGATAATGGATGGATGACCTGAAGAATAGATAGATGAGTAGATAGATAGATAGATAGATAGATAGATAGATAGATAGATAGATAGATAGATAGATAGATAGATAGATGTAAGTCAGGACGGGTTGCATGGATTTAGATGAAACTGGAAAGGCATTTTCAGTACACTGTCCTGAGGAGATCTGCAGTTTGGGGCGTGGTCATCAAAAGAGGGTGGAGTTTCTCCTGTTCCTCAGGAACTCTAACTCTATTCTGTGTGCTGAATCGATGTCCTGATCTGTATGTGGATTTTTTTTTAAATGATGACTGAGTCGCCTCAGAAACATGGCTGTCATCAGCCAATCAGCTTCCAGCTTTGAGCTCCCATGGACAGTTGATAAGTGTTTATAATTTCTCTATAAATGACTTTATTCTCGTTATCGTTCTATGAAACTTGGCAAGAACTGGCCAAAAGGGACACTATTTACAAAGAGTGCTTGGACCCTGCAGATCGCTACATTTTTGCTATAATTTGTAGATATTCATGTACATGGTGTACATTTTAAACACACAGCGCCTTTAGGTGTGATTTTAGACACACCCAGAGTGTGTGTGATTCTCATCACTGACTTCATGATAATCATTATCACGACACCGTGAGTCCACATTCGCTGGAATGAAAATCATCATAGACGAACGCTGACGCTGAATAACGCCGCAGGCCGCCTCGGAGCGCTCACCTCTCCAGCAGCGAAGGCGTTGCTCAGGCGCTCGCGAGCCGCGGCCGTGTCTGCAGCTGAGGGCACCTGGTGGAAGCGGCCTCCGGTTTTATGGGCCAGGCTCTTCAGAACCGTGGCTGTGCTGTGACGGGGAAAAGCATTACACATCACAAACACGCCAATATCAAGTGCAGGAGCAGAAGCTTGCTCGCTTCTGGCTCATTTAGGTTAGCAAAGGAAGGCTTTCTATACGGTCTAAGACGTTATCGTTACTATAGCAACTGCTTGTTCACAGGGTCTTCAACGACAGACGCTCTACATAATCCAAGACTAGGATTTTAAAAAAAAAAAACGAGTTGTCTTTTTAACAAAGGAAAATGAAAATGTATTGACATGGTGAAATTTGTGAGGAGATGTTCATTTAAATTTTGCCTGGAAGGAGTCTCCAGTGTCAGCGCTTTGTAACAGACACTCTTCAAGTTTACACTTGCCGCTGTCTCAGTAACATGACGAGCTGCATTTCTGGTCTTATTAACTTTGAGAGAGAGATTAAAAAAAGAGGTGTGTGATGGAACGACTGTTTATAGCTACTATAACGTAAGTGACAACAGGAAGTAACTTGTTCCACGTTACAATAAATGGACAAAAATTATGAGGTGTATTGTAATCATTGGTATGTCATGTCTATCACATATATATACTATCGCAGTAACAGCTGACCCTGAGGACGTGAGTGCTGTAATAACGTGAAATGACGTGCGGACCTGTCCAGGCCGCTCAGCGCGACCGTGTGGATGGTGATGTGTTTTCCTGACGTCAGTCTCTCGGCCTCCTTCAGCACCAGACTGCAGCTACAGTCCCACCGACCGTCGCTGACCACATACACACCGACCGCGTCGCTGAACACACACGCTGCCTGATGGGTTTAATCATTAAACATGACAAGACAGACGGAGCTTTACTATACACTCAAGGCCTGCTTAATAACAGCTGACTTATACACACCATCAGTGAGAGTAAATCAGCTGGATTAGCGCGCACACACACACACACGCGCACGCACACACACACGCGCACACGCACACACATGCGCACACACACACACACACACACATCTGCACTCATCCCCACTGACTGCGGGTTTATTTTATGTATTTAACAGCAGTTCTAGTGTATGATTAGAAAACTGGCAGAAAGTGTGAATGAATGGACGGACGGACGGATGACAGGATGAGAAATAGATGGATAGATTAATGGACAAATAGGTTAAGGGATGATGGCAGGATGCATGAGTGGATAGATAGATAGATAGGTGTGTGTGTGTGTGTGTGTGTGCCTGCAGTGCGTGTAGGATGGAGGTTCCTCCGTGTGTGTTAAGCTGTCCCAGCCATGTTACTGCATCCCTGCACCTCTCCACTGAGGCCTCCACCAGCTCCTCCTGCCACACCCGTACCTCTTCAGAGAACGCCACCAGGCTAAATCTGACACACACACACACACACACACAGACACACACACACACACTTACCAGTTACAGCAGATATGGGCACAGTTTGATCAGCGCTCGAGCTCATCAGCGTCTCAGAATTACTCCTGTGTTGGAGTTTACTGAGATTTACTTTCAGCATGTGTGATGGAATAAACTATTTTACAGTCCACATTACTGTTCATATGTATATGTGACAAATAAAGGCTTCTTCTAAAAAAAAAAAAGAGAGAGAGAGAGAGAGAGAGAGAGAGAGAGAGAGAGAGAGAAAGGTTGACACAGAGAGTAACAAGAGCATGAGACAGACAGAGAGAGTAAAAATAAAGAAAGACTTACAAGGCAGAAACAGATAGAGAGAAAGAAGGAGAGAGACAGAGAGAGTAAAGATAGAGAGAGAGAGAGAGAGAGAGAGAGAGAGGAGAGACAGACAGAGGGAGAGACAGAGAGAGACACAGAGACAGAGAGAGAGAGAGAGAGAGAGAGAGAGAGAGAGAAGGAGAGACACACAGATACAGAGAGTAAGGAGAGAGAGAGAGAGAGAGAGAGAGAGAGAGAGAGAGAGAGAGAGCAGGCAGTGAACTCGCCTCACTCTGCGGGCGTGCAGCTGATCCCAGATCAGTGAGGTGAGCTCTCTGTGCAGCAGGGCGAGGCAGGGCGACATGGAGCCCGACACGTCCAGGACGACGCACACGTCCCTCTCCAACACGCAGCCGAACACACGTCTGCTGCCTACAGGAGCAACGCGGCTGCCGCTGTCAGAGCTCACAGCCATTACAGTGAAGAACGTCCACGCGGGCCAGAGCGAGGGCGAGGGCGAGTCTCTAACTCTACTACTGTCAGGTGACGTGAAGAAGGACCTGTCTGAGCTGGTGTGTGTGTGTGTGTGTGATGTGTGAGAGTGTGTGTGTGTGTGTGTGTGCGTGTGTGTGTCATAAAAATCCTACACATAAATAACAGACCCCCACAGTACGCAAACACACACACTTTGAATATATGAAGGGAGCGGCTGTGATTCAGTGCTTCAGTATCTATCAAACAATCAGAAGAGCTCGATAACATCATATCAATAATAATAATAATAATAATAATAATAATAATAAAAACAGTGTATAGTGTACATACAGTATGAGTGTTTATTGCATGCTGAATATGGGGCTGCTTCCGGCACCTTGCGTAAGTATTCACCCCCCTTTGACGCATGAAAGTTTTGCAAACAATTTCCCAGGACTGCAGTCATTTTTGTTTAAAAATAAAATATATTATATCATGTATAGAGAATATATCATAAACTCGTGTTTTATTTAGGAGTTTCACTGTAATTTTTTTTAATTTAGTGAATAATTTTCACTTCATTAAGCGCAGGGCGATATGATGATGTAATACTGGTATTAATAATATTAATAAATGATGTCACAGTACACATGGATACAGTGATATCTTTTTTAAATAAATATATATATATATATTTTCAATATTTACAAACTAACCAGAAGTAGCTGATGTAAAAGTTCGAGAGCAATATATAATATCGTATATGACCTGTATATGGTGATGCGCATCTCGTACCGTAGAAACGCCTTCCAGTATCGTGATATGAGATTTCTGTCACGTAGTTCAGGAAGGGGGCGAATACTTATGCAGAGCACGGGTGTTTGAGCTCGGTGTGTGATGGTGCTGACCTGAGAGCAGCCAGCGCATCCTGTGAGCGTAACGCTGCAGAACCCGTTCGGTCTTGCTCAGGTACTGCTTCAACTCGCCTGGGCTCAGGAACAGATGCCGCACTCGTCCCTTCAGGACAAGAAAACACACCATCCGTAAACACAGCATCGAGTTACGCACCACTGCCCGGGCTATGGCGTCATGTGATGTCACAGAGCGTCATCGCCAGGCCCAGGGGTGGTGATCATCGCGAGTCCCGGGAGCTCCATCAGCTAATGAACGTGTGATGCGCTCAGCCGGGTTTGTTAAAACACGGAAAAACACGACGCAGTGGAACCTGGCGTTCGTGACTAACTACCGATTACGTCTCCACAGCACAGCGCTGTAGACGGTTCCCTGTGGGGGTTCGAGGGTCCGTTCTGAGGGCTTACGTTTAGGTGCACGCTGGGAAAGATGGCGCAGTGCTTTGCTGACACGCTCCTGCTGACGGACGACACCAGCGTGTGGCGGTGGGTGCACGCAGGAGCCGACAGCAGCTTGTGGAGGTCCAGTTTCAGACTCCTGACGCCAAAACGTTTCAGCCACTGCGGGAACGAGCAAATATAACACACACACACACGCACGCGCGCACACACACGCGTTAACAATACCTGAAAATGATGATTTATTTAAAAACATTTTTAATTAGTTTAAATTCATTTCTAGCTGCTTTACTGCAGCGGAATATGTGCAGCAAAATATGTGCGTTTAAATGAAATTAAATTACACTGAAATTTATCTTTAAAATATACTGAAAATACTGAAAATTAAATTAAAATATACTGAAAATACTGAAAAAAATTAATTAAAATATGCTGAAATTTGAGTATGTTGTATAAATTAAATAAATTAAATAAACAAATAAAATAAATTATATTATATTAAAATAAAATTGTAAAATAGATATTATTGTTAAATGTTATATTATATTATATTATATTATATTATATTATATTATATTATATTATACTATACTATACTATACTATACTACACCGTACCTGTTTGGAGGAGGAGAGGTCCTCGTGTTTAGGGATATTACTGCACCTCTGAGCGATGTTTGCTTTCAGATGCTTAAAAACCGAACCTACAGTTATTGAAGAGAAAAAAAAAACAGTGAGGAAAATAAAATCATCCAGAGATGATGCAACAAAAAAAAACTTTTTTCCCTCCACTCTTTGGTTTGTTTTGTGTTTGTGGGTTTATTTTCCCCCCATTTCTGAATTATAGATTATTTTCCGTTTCATTAAACAGCTGCGTGTTAACATACAGCAGAGTTTCCACTTCTTTTAGCTGCTTTATTGACAAATAAAGTGCTCTTAGACGTGTTAAATATAGAACCATCAGCTGGATTTGAGTCTGTTGGGATAAATATACTATCAAATGCTAGCAAGTAAGATTTTTTTTAGTAATTGGTGACCAGGGTTGCCAGGGTGGCAGTTTTTACCCCATATTGGAATAGCTCTGAAACACGGTTACAGGTTGGGGGGAGAAAAAAAAAGGAGTAAAGGCCATGGGCGGCTTTTATCGAGGCTAGTTTAAACATTTTGGTTTGTTTCTTGTTTTCAAGCAAAAAAAAAAAAAAAAGGAATTAAGCTAATAATGTAATGAATTTCTACAAACGTAGGAAAAAGTAGAAAAGTAGAAAAGTGCAGACAGTGTATCTGCTCACAGCCGCTCCTGCTGTTAAAGAGATTGCTGCAAAGACTGAAGAGGAAAGAGGGATTATAGAGTGGATAACGTCTAGGAAATGATAATAATGGAGTATGGCAGAATTGCAGCAAATAAAAAAATGTGTGTCTCCCTTTTCCAATGCCTGAACTTTTTAGTTTCAGGTTTTTTTGTGCATCTTTTTTGTTTCTTTTTTGAGTCATATTCACTAAATCGCCGGAGTGTAAATTAGGCATCGTGTTCAGCTGTTTGTCTCTGAAAATCCGCTCGAGTGTGTAAAATACTCCGTTAACTAAATATTTCGATATGAAGAGATCTCCTTTCCATTCCAGCTCCATGAAAGATATTTTATCGGAGCTGCGTGACTCACCCGGGCTGTGCTCCTCCGGGTCCACAGCAGAGCAGGAGATTCTTTGCTTCTTCTTCGCTTTAGCGGAGTTTGTAATCCTGACCGGTTCCCAACCATCCAGTGGACGTGCTTTAATAAATAAATAAATAAATAAAAAATAAGCAACAAAATTTTTATTAAAACCTATTTAATCAATTAACCAATCCAGGAATTGACACTCAGAGTTTATATTAGAGATTCCACTTTTCTTTTCAGAAACCAGTGATGACACTGAAACACCAAGTATCGTCTGATACCCATATACACTCACCGGCCACTTTAATAGGAACACCTGTGCACCTGCTCAGTTGTAGATTAGGAAAAAAAAATCACTTGGTCTTTTTCCAGTCTTCTGCTCTCCAGTTTTGATGAGTCTGTGCTCATGATAGCCTCAGATTCTTGTTCTTGACTGACAGGAAGAGGAACCTGATGTTGTAGCTCATCCACCTCAAGGTTCGATGTGATGTGCATTCTGAGATGCTTTTCTGCTCACCACGGTTGTAAAGAGTGATTATTTCAGTTGCTGTAGACTTCCTATCAGCTCAGACCAGTCTGATCATTCTCCTCTGATCTCTCTCATCAACATGGTGTTTCAGCCTGCAGACTCTCCGCTCACAGGATGTTTTTTTCCATCATTCTGATGTTCTTGTGAACATTAACTGAAGCTCTTGACCTGCATCTGCATAATTTTATGCGTTACACTGCTGCCACATGATTGGCTGATTGGATAACTGCATAAATGAGCAGGAGCACAGGTGTTCCTATTAAAGTGGACGGTGAGTGTATATTATTACTATGAGGATAGCTGTGTAAGGAATAAAACACTCCTTCTGACATTCTGCTGTAGGAAAATAATAGACTTGAAGTTGAACGTCTGTGAAACAGGTTAGCTCCTTCCTTAGCATCTCA
>CM074967.1:2035977-2052844 GCA_037577455.1 Pangasius macronema | reverse complement strand
CCTCCTGCCATACTGAGAAGCACAAAGCCCCACCTCCTGCCATACTGAGAAACACAAAGCTCTACCTCCTGCCATCCAGAGAAGCACAAAGCTCCACCTCCTGCCATACTGAGAAGCACAAAGCTCCACCTCCTGCCATACTGAGAAGCACAAAGCCCCACCTCCTGCCATACTGAGAAACACAAAGCTCTACCTCCTGCCATCCAGAGAAGCACAAAGCTCCACCTCCTGCCATACTGAGAAGCACAAAGCTCCACCTCCTGCCATACTGAGAAGCACAAAGCCCCACCTCCTGCCATACTGAGAAACACAAAGCTCTACCTCCTGCCATCCTGAGAACCACAAAGCTCCTCCTTCTGCCATCCTGAGAACCACAAAACTCCTCCTCCTGCCATCCTGAGAACTACAAAGCTCCACCCCCACCATCCTGAGAACCACAAAGCTCCACCCCCATGATCCTGAGAACCACAAAGCTCCTCCTCCTGCCATCCTGATGCCCACAAGCTCCTCCTCCATTGCATTGACAGTGTAGTCAGAACGCTGTTGTATGTACGGACCTCGTGCACTTTTGACTGGACGTTCTTCCTCAGTATGGGGACGAAGCCCTCCAGCGGAGAGTAGACGTTAGGAGCCAGCACTTGGTACAAGTTCAGTTTCTTGGCTACAAACAAAAAAGGATAAAAATGTACAGATCAGTGGGACAGTTCATGTTTACCGCTCCAGCTAACAGCTAACAGCTAACAGCTAACATTAAAGAGTAAGGACTAATTTATAAGCACGGACATGGGGAATGTGATCATTTGTGTCCTCTTATCTGATTTTTAGCGAACCAAATCAGTCAGGTCGTTATCCGTGATTGTAGCACCTTTCAGGCCGTGTGTTAGCAGCCACTCAGCAGAGGTTGATGGGAGAGGACCTGCAGGCTGGACACGCAGAGCAGCACCGTGGGCAGCGGCGAGGGCTTCCGAGCTCGGATCAGACAGAGTCAGACCGCCCAAATCAGTCGAGACCTGCGACGGCAATAACGTGAGTTTAGAGAGATGTGCGAGTGGCTGGAGGAGTGAACCGAGCAGCACAAGGTTTTAGCATTTTGTCTAGCTGCGATTGTGTGTTATTTTATTTTATTTATTCTATATTTCTTTGTGTCATGTGATGAGTGTGATGACGGTGAGAAGTGATTTGACTCTTTCGGAAAAAAACTTTCGCTGTTTCTGCATCACCTCTGAAACGACGGACGCCGGCGTGCCGTGAAGTCGTCCGCGCCACCACGCGTCCTGAACGTGGTGAAGAACGTCTCGCGCGGCTTTAATTTCAGCCCACAGAGGCTCCAGGTCAC
Organism: Pangasius macronema; assembly: GCA_037577455.1. Classification (NCBI taxonomy): domain Eukaryota; kingdom Metazoa; phylum Chordata; class Actinopteri; order Siluriformes; family Pangasiidae; genus Pangasius; species Pangasius macronema. The sequence goes on along the minus strand of CM074967.1, from coordinate 2,051,508 downwards.
TACTGCTGTCCACTACACCCTACACACACACACACACACACACACACACACACACACACACATTAATATCCACCACAGATAAATGAATAGAAACTCTTTAGCTGGTGATGGTATTTAATTCTTGTTACCAGTGCAGCAGAAAACAGGTGAAATCTCCCTCCTGTGACTTTACTGATGTTCTTCACAGCTGCCTGTGAAAGAGCACAGTAATATTTATCGTCCGTAATGACAGTTCACTTCATTATCATAACAATATCAGACATGAAAACCTGGAGTGTCACTTTTTACTTAAAAAAAACTTCACTCTCGGATCGTGACGCGACTCGGTAATGAACGAGAGAAGACTCGGACAGCGCTAGTATTGAATCTAAAGCATGGATGTGTGTCTGACTGGAATAAGAAAGAGTGGAGATCTAGACTGTGGCAATAAAATAACCATTTCTAAAGCCAAATAATCAGAAAGCGTGTAAATCAGACCAAAAATATAAACACCATAAAGTGATTCGAGTTTGAAAAGGGTGTTGGTCCAATCTAGAGATGATCTAATCTAACTCAGAATTTGCTTTCTAATGATTGTTGCCACTTTTTAGAGCTGCAAGCTGTTTAAATAAAAAAAAAAAGTTTAAAAAATCCCGTAGTACTCATGTAGTAACGGTGACGGCTTCACACTCACAACAGCTGCTGCACCGCAGGCGCCGAAGGACACCACGTGAACAGAGAGCGACATCTCCTGCACCACCTCAGACACGTAGGAGAGCAAAATATCCACGTCCTGATCAGGACTGAACATCAACACACACACACACACACACACACACACACACACACACACACACAGTTGAGGTCGAAAGTTTACGTCCCCCTTTCAGAATCTGCAAAATGTTAATTATTTTACCAAAATAAGAGCTCATTCAAAATGCATGTTATTGTTTATTTAGTGCTGACCTGAATAAGATATTTCCCATAAAAGATACCGTCCACAAGAGAAAATAATAGCTGAATTTATAAAAAGTTCAAAAGTTTACACCCGCTTGATTCTTAACACCGTGTTGTTACCTGAATGATCCACGGCTCTGTTGTTTTGTTTAGTGAGTCGTTCACGAGTCCCTCGTTTGTCCTGAACAGTTAAACCGCCTGCTGCTCTTCAGAAAAATCCTTCAGGTTCCACAAATTCTTTGGTTTTCCAGCATTTATGTGGATTTGAACCCTTTCCAACAACGACTGTATGATTTTGAGATCCGTCTTTTCACACTGAGGGGTTGAAAACTTTTTGAATTTGAAGATCAGGCTAAATTTAACTTATTCTGTCTTCTGGGAAACATGTAACTATCTTGTGTAGCCTCTGAAAAGCAGGACTAAATGAAAATAAAATATGATATTTAGGCATATTCTGTATTCAACATCTCTTCTTCAGGTCAGCACTAAATAAACAATAACATGCATTCTGTATGATCTCTCTGGGGATGTAAACTTTTGACCTCAGCTGTATACTGTATATATACAAACACACATATATATATATATATCGTATGTTACAATGACAGACAACTTGACATCTATATCAGGAAACATGCTTTTTTTTCGGAATATATGAGAACATCATTAAAGTTGCTGACTTTCAGATAATGTGGCGATCACATGGTGGGGAATAAACATTTTTCTGTTGAGTTTTTGAAGTTTTTGTTACTACAGTGTACAAGAAGAAATTTTGAAAAACAACTCATGTTACCAAAATTGTCATTTTTCCCCTGTAGTACATGTATCACATTACAGAAAGAATATAGTAGTGTCAGTGTGTGTGTGTGTGTGTGTGTGTGTGTGTGTGTGTGTGTGTGTGCGCTCTCACCAGGAGCTCATGATGATGAGCAGACTGTCGAGATGGGCGTGGCTCCGGGTTTTCTCTAAAGCCTGCAGGAGTTTGCACTCTCCGCTCGGACGCAGGCGCAGGATCCAGTCCTGAACCTCCTGCAGCCTGGAGAGGCGAGAAATCTCTCAGGACATACAGGACCATCAAACCCTGTGAGAACCTGCTCCTAAGAAGCTCTTTTTTTTTAATCTTCTCATCCCATCAGTATAGCACATGTACAGTTGGATGAACATGGCAACACTGAGGCTCTGTATACGATAACAAATATGTTTAAGAGAAAACACACGCACACGCGTGCGCACACACACACCTCTTTGGGTTAACGTCTCTTGGGTTCTCCCACAGACTGCTGACTTCTGTGCCCATGGACAGGAAGTGCAGCTGCTTCTTCAGGCATAGTTGCTCCCGTACGAGAAGCTTAGAAAGAAATCAAAATACGTATATTCACAAATTCGGTTAGGGGAAAACAAAAATGCTTGTATTTTAATCCGAAAGAATAAAATGTTACAGAAGCTCACTAGGAGGTGGCGCTGGAGATCTGAGAGCCTCTCTTCAGAGCAGCTCACGTCAGAAGAGTCGACGAGAACTCCGAGTCTGGATCCTGTCACCATCCCAAAGATCTAAACACAGAACCGCAACAGCAGAAAAAAAAATCAGCAAATAAGCAAAAAAAAAATTATAATATAAAACAATAAACAAATTTCAACCTGCAGTCTGTGGAAATAAGGTTTAATTATTTACCTTTCTGCTGCCCCGAGTCAGCCACTGTATTCTGCTGTGATACATCTCAATCGCTCTGCACAAACACCAAACCATAATAAACCATAATGTAATTTATTCCTCTTTAAACATTATTATGATAAGCATCAACATTAGGATCATTTGTTCATTCATTCCTCTTCAGCGAAAGTGTGTGGTGGATTAATCCGGGATCACTGGGTATAGGGCAGGAACACATCCTGAATGAGGCACCAATTATTTCTATGTATATAATATAAATAAATATATTTATACGTATAAAGTAGTATAAGGAATATATGGAAGCACAAGCAACGTGGTGAAGTGAAGTGAAGTGACTTTGTGGCCAAGTGTGGTGAGAATTTGTGCTCTGCATTTAACCCATCCAAGTGCACACACACAGTAGTGAACACACACCCGGAGCAGTGGGCAGNAGACTCGAACCCACCACCTTCAGGTTCACCTTCGGGTTACAAGTCCGACTCTCAGACCATTAGGCCACAACTGCCCTAATGTAAGACGATACAATCTGCGACTCACTCACTGGTAAAGCTGCATCTCAAAGTCAGCGAGGGACTCGGAGTCGATCTCCAGCTGTGCGTCCACCTCATCCTCTCTGTGAGATCTGTAAGCAGCACAAACATACTCAGTTACCTCGTACTTCAAGAGGCACATCACTGCAGATCAAACTCTAGTCTGGGCAAAGGATCGCTTGTCAAGAAAATAACACAGACTGGACAGAAGCATTAGGGTGTACTGATTGAGAGAAAAGCCCCAGGCTGGGAAGAAAAAGACTGGGCAAAAGATTCCCCATACGGAGCAGAAAAAGCCCAAGAATGGACAGAGGAAGCCTTAGTTTAACTAGAAGACCCAGGTAGTGAAAGAAAAGTCCCAGACTGGACAGAAGAAGAACCAGCTTGAGCAGAAGAAGGCCTAGGTAGGGTACAAGATAAAGCCCTAGACTGGGCATAATAAACTTCAACCTGGGCAAAGCAGCCCCAGGATGGGCATAGCCTCTGCTTGGACAAAGAAAGCGTTACTTTGGACAGAAAAAGTCCAGGTTAGGCAAAAGATATCTCAGGTTTAGCAGAAGACATCTCAGGCTGGACAAAAGAAGCCCTAGTACTATCAGAGGAAATTCCAGTTTGAGCAGAGGAGGCATTAGGCTGAGCACATTAGGGAAGAAGCCCCAGGTTGGGAAGATGAAGAAGCCTCAACGGGGGCATTAGATGGAGTAGACTGGGCAAAGCCTCATTCTCGGTAGAAGAAACCCCAGGTTAGACAGAGGGGCAAAACAATCCTCAGAATGAACAGAAGAAGCAGACTGAAGAGAAGAAGGTCTAGGCAGGGTACAAGATAAAGCCCCAGGATGGGCAGGAGAAGCCCCAGGGCAAAAGAGGTTCCAGGATGGGCAAAGCCTCTGCTTGGGCACAAGAATACCCAGGCTGGGTAGATAAAGACATAGTTTGAGCATTAGAGCCCTGTGCTGGGCAGAAAAATCCCAGTTTTGGGCAGAAGATGACTCTTACTGGACAAAAGAAATGACAGGTTGGACAAAAAAAAGTCCTGACTTGGCCAAGCTAAGCAGAAGTATGGGCAAAGGAAGCACCAGGGTGGGCAAAAGAATACCAAGCTTGCACAGAAGGTACCCAGGTTGGGCAGAAAAAATGACAGATGGGGTGGAAAGAAAAAAACATTGATTCAGCAGAATAAGCCCCTCACACAGGCATGAAAAGCTCTACGTTAGGCAGAAGATGCCCCAGTTTGAGTAAACCCATCAGCTATAGGCACAAGAAGCTCCAGGTTGAGCAGAAGAAGACCCAGGCTGGACAAATACTTCACCTGGGTGAAAAAGCCCTCGGCTGGGCACAAGACACCCCAGGTTTGACAGAAAAAGTAGCCCAGGCTGGGTAAAGCCTACTCTTTGGCAGAAGAAGCCACAGGGGCATGGTCAGAAAAAAACACAAATCCAAAAAAAAACAAACAAACAAAAAAAACAGATGGGGCAGAAGACCTTCTAAACTTGGCAGGAAACGTGACAAAAGAAGCCCCAGGGTAGGTTAAAGCTTCAGCACGGACAGAAGAAGCCCCAGGGTAGGTTAAAGCTTCAGCACGGACAGAAGAAGCCCCAGGGTAAGTTAAAGCTTCAGCACGGACAGAAGAAGCCCCAGGCTGGACGAAGCCTATGTCTGGGTGGAAAATGCCCCAGGCAGAACATGAAAAAGAAAAGACACCCCAGGCCCAGGTTGTTGACACAATTTATCTCATTTAGCAACGTTTTGCTATAACCACATAATTATTTACATTATATCCAGCTAGCTACTAACAGCTATGTTACCTCTGTAGTTAATTTTAGCTACCTAGCTAACGTTAGCACCTGTAAACAGACTCACAGAGCATCAGTGGAGCAGTGAGAGAGGAGGTGGGACAGAGTGAGGCCACAACTCTCCAAGCTCCTCCACTCGAGCCACTCCTCGGATGTTTCCCGCTCGTCTGCATCTTCTCTCTGCTCCTGCAGTAACGCCTGTGCGTGAAAATCAGGATTATCAACCAAGGAAAATCCTCATGGAATTCCGAGGATGGATATGAAAGATGTAAATGATAGAAATAACAAACAAAAGAGGTTTAGCAACACTAGACGTCACCTCTAAGGTCCAGGTTTGGGTGTATTTGCTGGGTGAGAGTCCTTCACTCTGTGAGGCATTGTGGGTATTTTCGGAGGACCTGCACACAGAATCGAGTTGATCTGCTGGTATTCAATAACAGCCAACAAACTGTAGTATAAAACAACCAGTTAAGTCACGTTGAGTGTCTGATATCTGCTCCATTACTTAGCTATATGTTGCTAACAAGTACTGGAAGTGTGTAGCTACCAGTTTAGCATTATACAGCTACCTGAAGGGTTCATCGCTCTCCTCCATGCGACTGCAGGAGCGAGACACAAGCAGACAAGAGGGAGCTAAAGGCAAGGCAAGAATTTAATAAGTGACAAAAAGCAATGAAATGTAATTCAGGGTTAATCAACATTCGCTTTCAGAAATAAAGGTCTTACACCTGGAAGTGTACCTTTTAAAAATGATTCAAAAGGTAGATCATTGGACCTTCAGAACCTTAACGCTAGGGGAAAGGTCTCTAACGGTGCAACAGGTGGAGCTGAAGAAGATTTGAATGATTTTTTATTTTATTATTTATTTTTTACTCACTATCCCCACCCCCATCCCCACCCATGTACATAAAGCTCCGCCCCCAAAACTTAGTGATTCAACTAGAGTTAGCATGGTAACTAGCGTTACCATTAGCAACGAGTGTCATGACGTCACTTTCTCGCGTATTTCAGATGTTCAACTGCATGAAAGTCGAGTTACAGCTCATAAACACGCGACTTCTCCTCGTCGTGATTTACGACGCGGCGTTGGGGGCGTGTCTAAAAATGATTGACAGGAGGCCAAACTAAATACAAACATACACTCCGGACCGGAGAGTTTTTTTTTCCAGCTACGTAACACACTTGTTCTGAGACAATGTCTTTAGTATTAATTTTTTTATATTTTCTACATAAATTTCCACATTATCTGTATTAGTAAGAACTGAAAAATAGCGACTATTACACCTTTAAAATCATATTCATGTTTTATTTTTTTCTAAATATCACTTCTATTAAAAAACAAATTAAATGACCATGTTTTTAAACAAAAATTCTTCACATTCAGGTCTAAAATATTATTTTATTATTACAGAAAATATCAGTTTTGAACTAAATATACCAGTACTCTTGAGGCACAAAATTTTGAGAGGGGAAAAATATCTTCAATTTAAAAAACAAAACAAAACAACAACAACAAAAAAAACTACTTTTAGAAAAGCTAAAGCTTTCACTGGAGTCTGTATATAATATATATATATATATATATATATATATATATATATATATATATATATATATAAAGCTCCATGCGTTGCCATAGTTACCACAGAGTTAGACTATTTTGCTCTAATAATTTAGAACCATTTCAAAAGGAAAGAAACTTTACGACTGACTTACCTGAGGGAAATATATATAAGCATATATAAATAAGTATATATTTATATATATTTGAGAAGTTTTTCCTTTTCGTCGTGTAATGATTTAGTAAGAAGTAAAAAGTTTGGGACGGAAAAATATCCGGAAGTAAGCCAAGCTGGAGGCCTGTGTGTGCACGCGCGCTGTCTCCATGGAAACCACGGGCACGCGAAACGCTGAGTTACATAGCTGAGCAAGAACATAAATACCGTTTGATACATTAATAAAATTATTATTAAACTAATAAAGACACTAACGATGATGTTAGGTTTATGAACCTAAACAATAAAACGAATGAGGTAAAATTAAATGTGTAATTAATAATAAAGATGAGCGGAAGATGGCGCTGCTGCTGTCAACACCACAGAGTCCGGCGGCCATTTTGGAAAAATCAACTCTCGAGTTAAAAGCCTTAAAAATGCATATTTTCCATTTTAAAAAATGAATATTTTCAGACTTTCCTCAAACCTTCAGTGTCAAAGTCACAATTTTACAAATTACACTCTGGTTCTGATAGAGTCAAATGACAAATTGGCCAGTAAGTGTAAAAACAAACAAACAAACAAACAAACAGTCCCTTGCTAAAATATTCAAGGTTCAAGATTCAAAGAACTTTATTAAAATGTCCTTCTTCCTGACCAAATGTTCACAAATGTTCCTCAAAATTAGGATTAAAAATTGGCCTCAACTTTAAGGAAAGTTGCTAAATAATGAGTCAGTATGTCCACTTTTGCTTGTATGGTCACAAACTGGCTAGTTAATAAATTAATGTACAGTACAGGTTACTTTTACTTAAAATGGACGACAGTAGTTCATGTGTTGACAAACTGAAAACTCTGTGCTAACCAGAGAGATATACTGCATCACTTCTCTCATATACACAGAGTCATCTCCATAATTATTGGCACCCTTTATTTAATAAGCAGACGTGTTGGCTGTCTAGTATGGAATAAAACATTCCATGCCGTCCTGTTGTAGGAAAATAATAAACGATAAGGTGATGTGATAATGCGAAGGTATTGTTAGCACACCAAAGTTGATTATTTTCCCATAACATGTCCCAAAGGTTTTATTCCTCTTATACCACAGCAATTTGCTAACAATTATTTCTTAAAGAATTACATTATGCTCTTTATCCATTTATAGTTACATTTAATGTTGTGAATGTTAGTTCCTGTTATCACCCATAAACTGATGACTCTCACGTACTGAAAAACTTAAGTTACAGCTTTACCTCTGACTGTTACAAAGCGCTGACACTGGAGACTCCTTCCATAAATATTAATTCATCTAAGTACAGAAAACTTCACATTAACAATTACACAGATTAAAAAATAAATAAATAAAAAATTGTGGATCTTCTGCCTTACGCGTCCCTGTGAATGAACTGTTACTATAGGAACGATAACGTATTAGAATGAGCGCATTAATATAAACCTGTGATGTGCAGCTGCAATACTGTCAGAGCTGCTGTTATAGAAAATTAATCAACACCTTCTGACCAATCGGAATCCAGAATTCAACACCACTGTGGTATGAAGAGATTTTACACATGTACAACCTTACATTTATACCTCAGGGAAACAGGAAATGGTCAGCGTGACCAATTGCGATCTGTTTCTAATTTGATGCGCTGCTCAAAATTAGAAAAAAACATGACAAAGTTCCAAGACAAGTCTTTTCTGTTTTACCTTTTTTTTTTTTATTACCGTTATTTCCATGTTACATATTTAAAAATCAAAAAAAGAAAAAAAAGAAAAATTAGGAAAGAGTCCTAAGCAACGGCGGGTCTGTTAGCGCTGGTTAGATTTGGACGTGAAGCGCTAACGCTGACGACCGTCGCAGTCTGCCGCCGCTGCTGGAGCCTCATGTCAGGCTGCGGCTTTCTCACGATGCTGCGAGCCGGAGGACCACGAGTACCGTCTCTCTTCCTCCGTCTCGGTCTGAAACGTGGCATCACAGCTCAGACACCTTTTGGGGTTTTTTTTTTTCTTGTTCAGAAAGGAGATCAGTACCGCTTATGTTTGCTGTGAAGGGGAACGCAGCCTTCTCTCCAGATGTGTAAAAACAGTCGAGGAATGAGGTGTTGGGGGAAAAAAAAAAAAAAGAGGTCCTGTTATGATGCCAGAGGTATTCACAACGTCACATTTGTCTTTTCCGAAAGAGGTTACGAAGAATTTCCAGTTCACAGTTGCAAGAAGTGAGAGCGTAACTGCAAAACAAACAAACAAACCAAAAAAACCCTTCCCATGTGTGAACATGTAAAGAGGCAAAATGCACCGGACTTTATGAATGAACACTGCTGTTAAACTTCATCGCTGAGGCCTTCTGCTGTACAGGAGTGAAGAGACACGGTGTTCGCTTCACAATGAGGTGTTTAAAAAGAAGAATAATAACAGTAATAATAACAGTAATACGAGTTCTCGTCAAGACGGAGGAGGCTCCTCATGCTGTTAAACACTTCTCCACCAGCCGTGTCCACTGCCAGCTTGGGGTTTTCACGTACACTGTAAACTTATCGTAGCCTTTCGCTTCCTTCGTTTAGACACATGAGCAGCCAAACACAAGGACAGAAACTCTGTGCCAAGTTACAAGCATTCAGAGATGTTTTTTTTTCTGAGATGAGGAAATGACTCGTGTTCAGCACCTGATATTAAAAAAAACAAAACAAAACAAAAAACCAATCCGGTGTGGACACACCCACAAAGTCCTGACCCTGTGCTAGGGACTCCTGATTGGTTGGTTTAGGCGTGTTAGAAAAACGCTAGGCTAAAGTTTGAGCGTCCAACCTGATCCACACAGACTCCATAGCGCTGCCGATCAGGGCGGAGTTTCCCAAAACAGTCACAGCACAAATATGATATTAAAGGAAAAATCCACCCTGAATGACTTTCAAGCTAATCTTTAAAATTAACATGTGATCTGGGTTTTTAAGATCAAACTTCTTTCATGTGGCCTGTTTTCACTCTCATTAACGGTTTTCCTAAATTACCCACAATGCCATTGGACTGCCTGCTGATAACGACGTAGCGGGATTCAGCCCTCGAATCATCTCTACCTAAAGAGAGCGATGCAGCGGTGCTTTAGTGCTTTAGTCTGTCCAGCTCTCTCACTTCCTCCTCAAACACAGCTTCATCTTTCACGCTAATACCTCCATCGACGCCGACTAATTAGATCGCTAACTAGAGCTGCTTTGCATTCTGGGACTCTGGGATTAATAAGAATTTAGGATCGTTAATAAGAAAACCGGACCGTTATCCCGTCTGTTGGAGATCTCCGATATCTTTTCTCCTGTTAAACGTCACTGTAACTGCGCCAGCTACAACTACGTCCTCCTGTGACATCAGAGTAACGCACGACCGCTAACTTCTCACAGGAATAACGATAATACAGCACCAACCAACCAACAAGTTAGCACCAGAATCACTAAACACATCACAGTTATTTCAATAAAAGCTGGTCTCAGGGTGGAGACTTCCTCTAAGATAATGATGAGTTTCAGAAACTGGGCTCTGATTGGACACCACGGTCAGGTGGTACATTCACACTGCGGCAGAGCGAATCACTTCCTTCGCCACGTTTACTCGTCTGTTTATCATCGCTGAGGTCACTCTACGTTGACCTCTAGTGGGCGGTGCCACCTGTAGTTTACTGCCGGTTGCCATGGTTTCAGAAGTAGCTTGTCGGACTATATATCTAACCTGGAGAACGTATATGAAAGCATGTCAACAAAATTGCACGCGTGACTCCGTATCCGTTGCTACAAAACTCCATCTTGACTCGTTCACATCCAAGCTCGCGTGGCAAAAACATTGTTGCGGTTGAATAGACAGCGCTCAGCTGACACGACCTGCTCCACGTCCTCTGCACTGGATTTTTAATTTCCATGCAAAATCGAAAAAATGCTTAACATCGCTGCAGTGTGAATGCACGCACTGGACATTCTGCTCGCGTCACTTCAGTTTACTCTTAAATAATAATAATAATAATAATAATAATAATAATAATAATATAAAAAAACACTTTTTCAGCACCGGTAACTGTGAAGTCTTTCCTTCTTTTCTCCAGTACCTTTCAAGTCACATTTTGTTCGGACACTTTATATAAATATTAAAAAAAAAAAAGCATAAAAGAACCAAGAGCCTGATGTTCACCTGATGTTCTTTCTTCTTGGCAAATATGTGAATATGTGAGAGGAGGACGTTTATTTCAGGAGGAGGAGAGGGGGAGAGGGGGAGAGGGGGAGAGGGACGCCGGGAGAAAAGACGCGTCGTCGTTAATTTAAATATTTCTAAAACTAATTCTGCTAATCTGTCGTTTTGGCTGTTGTTCTCCGTGTAGACGTGTAGAACCCTCGTGCCGGTGGGGACGGAGGAGGCGAGTACCTCGGCCTCAGCATCGAGGCAGATTACAAAATAAAACCCCAAAACAAACAGACAAAACAAAACAAAACAAAACAAAAAAAATAATCTAAGCGTTTGGCGGTGCTCACGCCGACAAGACCGAGTCCTTCTGTGTTTGCTGTGCTTGTGAGCGCTGCACAGACTTCTGGTCCAGGTCACGGAAGTGTTTCTCCACCTGCACACACACACACACACACACACACACACACACAGATTGCACATACAGCTTAAAGAAATGTCAAAAGACAAACAGCAGAGCAGACGGCACGGCTCATCATTAGATACGGACAAAATATATGGTGTCTGAAATGCTTTTAAGCGGTAATTAAACACACACACACACAACAATAACAAAAAGTCTCATAAGATGTCACTAGGGCTAGACAATATGATGATGATAATAATAATAATAATAATAATAATAATAATAAAATTGTGATAAATTATGGCACAATATATTTTTAAATCCTTTTTAAAAAATAATTTTAACTTTTTTTTTTTACTGTATTTTTGCACCAACATTTTTTTCCCTCTTTATTATATATTAAAGACTTTTTGTAAAGTAAAGTATTAGTAAGGATAAAAGTTAACATATTTAAAAAATAAAAAAAATGCAACACTAAACCTATACAGAACTGTACAGTAGTCTGTAAAGCAAAGAAAAGCCTTCAGAAATAGTCTGAAATTAAGCGTTTCTACATTTTAAAAAATATTATAAAGAGCAGTAAACAGTAATAAACTAAACACAGTCGATATCTGGTGTGACATCTTGGCTTTAAAACACATCAGTAGTCTGAGGTAGAGTTTGTGCAGCTTTATAAGGTAAATTATGAAAGAATCTGCGACATGTCGTGTGATGTTATGATTAGAGCTCTGCGGTGAACCCGTGAGAACGTTTACAGTTTTAGATTAATATTAAATGACACCATTCTGATCGCAGGAATGCGGACGTTTCCGGCAGGACTTACTATTTTGCGTACGTGTCCTAACGCGCTGCCCTCTTTGCCTCTGCAGTTGTCAGCTCGGTACGGCGGCGCGATGACGACGTCATCCATCACCACGATGTTCTTCTCCTGCCACTTGCAGTCTTTGATGCTGCGGAATCGACAAGAGAAAAACGTCAGGAGGCGTTTCGGGTGTTCGGTCAGACGCAGATCCGGGAGGAAAAGTATCCCGGACCTCAGTAACGTTTTCTACGTGGATGGAAGCGCAGCGCTAATCTAAACAGCGCTCACGTTTTATGAATGGTCTGGAACAGCTGCTGGCCCTCCACCGAGACTCCGGCGCTGACCGCGCACGCCTGCGACAGCTTGTCTTCCTTCTCCGCCCGAGCTCTGCCGGCGAGCTGGAGGAAGAGGAGGAGAGATCTTCACGCACGCGCTCGACTTGGCAGTAACCACACGCTAACTTCCTGAATGAACGGGACGCGCGTCCTTACCTTGCTGAAGTTGAGAGACGCTAAAGGGGGCGGAGTCCCGCTGCGCTCGTTGATGGTGTCCACTTTGGACACGTAGGCTAAGTTAACCAGGATGACGTCGTTAAGGTGGGACTTCCCGCTAGATGAGGGGCATTCTGGGAAAAAAAGAGCGGTCAAGGAAACCAAAAGAGCACGCGCAGAAGCTGCATAAACAATAACAATAATAATAACAACAATAATAACAATAACATTGTTTAATTAACACCATGCCAGCATCTAGAGCTAGATTCATGGCAGGAGCAATGTAATTAATAAACAAACAAACAAATAAGCAACAACAACAAAAAAAAGAGTCAACAGGCATAAAAATAAGCCACCACACGTAAATACAATAGTAAATTTTAACAGCAAAATACGATTTAAAAGATTAAAAGTATAAAATATTCCACACTGAGCATTGTTTCAAATTTATTTGGGATAATAAATAATAATAAATTGATGATACAAGTAATAATAATAATAATAATAATAATAAATTTGCTGATTAATTATTACTCGATAAATGTATCATTTGTACAGTGAAACACTGGAAAAGATCCCGTGGACTAAAACAATCGATCAGGGATCACGTGATCTCTGTCCGGTTCTAAGTGAAATCTAGAACGGTTCCTCCGCAGCGAGAACACGATTCGACCCTGAATTAACCGACATGCCGTGTGTTTTTTTTGTTTGTTTTTTGTAGACGCGAGCTTCTAAACCGAGCCAAAGGACAGAGCCGTAGAGCTGCAGAAACGCCGTGTGTTCAGGAGATCTGGACCGACAAAAAAAGGTTTGCAGAATCCAGAAATACGTAAGCGTATTTTTGCCATGCGCTGCTCACACACACACACACACATACACACACACACACACACACACACACACACACACACATACACACACAGCAAGATGTCGAGGGTCCAGGAGCTGTCTGTGAAGGATAAATCTCAGGACTCCCGAACACACACACACACGAGTCGACATCACCGTCAGACCCAGACTCCTGAAAAACGTCTCCTTCATCCGTCACCTTTACGATAATTCTATCATTCATGTATTTTTTTCCGCGTGTCCGTTAGAGAACAGAGGAACCGAAGTTCCTTACCCTGTACCCGAGCATAACAACGCTCTGTACATGCCAAGCCATGCACGAGACCGCGAAACCCGTGTAAGGAAAATTCCTTTGACTTTTACGCTGCGTTCGTGACAAAGTGGGAAACGGAAACTTCCTAGCAGGAAAGATCCGAACGAAGTGCCCTTTTAACTCGTAATTCCTACTCGGAAAGAGCTCCTTCTCGAGAGCTCCAAAATAACAAGAAATAAGGGCGTGTTTTGAGGTCCATAAAACGTCTTCTGATTTTCAGTTTATATTCGACGTCACTAATCACCGGGTGATACTTCGATCATTATAATGTTAATTCATTTTCTGCAAGATGTTTTGATCAAACTGCTTTTTCTTGTCAGTTTTCGCACAACAAATGATCACATCCACAACTCTTTAATAACACTTTTCGTAGACAGCTTGCAAAAGATGGTCCGAGATGAGGAGAGGACGCAGTTGCATTAGTGACTTTCTACGCACGCATGTCACTGATCTAATAAAACATTTAATCGTTACAGTAGCACTCGATAATAAATCAGGATTTAAAAAAAAAAAGTTTTTAAGGCTTTGAGGGTCGCAGAAAATTCGTAAAGTCTGTTTGAAGCAGTTTGGCCAAAAAGCTTGCAAACTCCTGGTTTATTTTCTTTATGGAATAAGTTTAGTTACGGCGAGTTGCGTTTGCGTTGTGCAGCGAGGCAGGAATTCGGTCCCGCATCAGAAAAACAAACAAACAAACAAAAACACAACAACCACATGACTGAAACCCAAAGATTAAAACCATCACAACTGCGCTACCTATAACCATGTCACCGTGTGACATCATCGTGGGACACATCACACCAGAGAGTGACAGGAATAACGAAGTTTCAGCTCTGAAACATTATCACCTGAATCACTGAACACTGGAAGGATTTCAGTATAAACATATTACAGAGTGGAGATTTCCTTTAACACACACACACACACACACACACACACCTGGATGCAATGTCATTCAAGGTGTCACGTGGGTGTCACTGAAGAACACTGAAATCCTGCACTGCTTTTTCTTTTGATTTTAGGATTCCACACATGCTTTGACCCCATGACCCCATGACCTCCTGACCCCAATACGAGGTTTGTGTAAATCATGTGTAAAAATATTTTACAGCATTCAGAGGTAAGCTTAAAAAAAAGAAATACTGGGGGAAAATCAGGATCAGGTCCTGTGAGTTTTATTTATTTACTTATTTATTTATTATTATTTATTGGCTTTGACAGTGTAACTCATTTTTTTTTACTTTAAAAGGGGTGTGTTAGTTGGGAATGGCTAAAAGGTTACACCAGAACCACCGCCTTAACCCACAGCATGTGATTTAAACGTAAATTATCATTTTAATATTTATTTTAAAAAAAATACACGCTGATTGAGAGACTCATTTATTCCATTCGCTTAAACAGTAACAGTTAGTTAGCTTAGCATAGCTAGCGTAGTACAGCATAACTAGCCTTGAGACGACTACAGCCCGGATTTTTATTTCTTTTTGTTTGAATAAATAAAGGATACTCAAAGTCAGCATCTTGGCGTGATAGTCGAAAGCGACGACCTCTCCCTGTAAGCGCTGTCCCAGGCAGGTGAGGCAGGCGACATGGCTCCCGATGCTGAAATACTCCCCCGGTCCCGGAGCCGCCATCTTCTCCGCCAAACGCGAGCAGCCGGAGCGCAGGACGGAGCGCTTACGTGCTTACGTCAGCGTGCGTGGTGACGACACCACGGCCAATCAGAGAGGGCGGGGGCGGGGCTACACGGGGTGGGGAGGGGGGAGCGTATGGGTGCAGTAATAATAATAATAATAATAATAATAATAATAATAATAATAATCTTCTTCTTTGGGCTTTTCCCTTCAGGGGTCTCCACAGCGAATC
>CM074967.1:2023074-2035877 GCA_037577455.1 Pangasius macronema | reverse complement strand
CGCTTCTTCACCTCTTTCCCACACTCTCCATTACTCTGGACTGTTGACCCCAAGTACTTAAACTCCTGTACCTTCATTCCTCTTCTCTCCAGCGCAAACCTCCACCTCTCCAGGTTTTCCTCTACCCACTCCCTGCTCTCACTACAGATCACAATGTCATCCGCAAACATCATTGTGTAAGGAGACTCTTGTCTGACCTCCTCCNCCTGCTCCTCTCATACATGTCCTGCACCACTCTGACATACTTCTCTGCTACTCCTGACTTCCTCATACAGTAATAATAATAATAATAATAATAATAATGGCAGGATGAAGTCCCAAAAGCTCCAAAAATGAAATGTCTCAGTCTCTGAGATCTCACGCAGTAGTTTAGTGTCATAAGTAAATATAGAAGGAATCAAGCAGCTCCTTATCGTGGTGTGTTAAACAAATAATCAGCGACAGCGTGGTGTGATGAAGCGGAGTTACTGTTACCACCCGAAGCTGATTATTTTCCTTTAGAATCACGTCAATGCCAATGATTATATTATTTATATTTATTAAAGAATTAGTTTTTTTTTATTCGTAAGCTTATTATTAAAGCACTGACACTGGAGACTCCTTTCATAATGATTAATAAACATCTCCTCACAGAAAACTTCACCCTATCCCTGTTTACACATCCGTTTATTACTGGGCTTTGACTACGTTTCAGAGTTCAAAGTAGAGTTCAAAGAAGGTTCTAGAAGCTCGGTAGAACCTAGTGCCATTACGCTGCTTTGAAGTCTTAGATCAAAGTACAGTTTTAGTTCATAAGAAGGTTCTAGAAGCTTGGTAGAACCTAGGGTCATCATGCTGCTTTGAAGTTTTAGATCAAAGTAATATGAATGTTTTTTTGTTGTTGTTGTTCATAGGAAGTTTCCCGAACCTTGGAGGACACTAGGCTCGCCGCTTTGAAGTCTTAGGGACGGAGTCTTTGGGATCGCCATGACAACATAACTTTGGGTGGAGTTTCGCATGATCCGAGTGATTTTAGCACAATAAGATCATCATAAGTTTAAAATTAAACTCTCGACCCGTGTGTTTCGACGCTAACGTTCCTGAAAGCTACGTTTCCTCGATCCGTGATTTAACGTTAAGGTGCAGATGTGTGTGTTTTAACACCAAACGTTCTTTTGAACAGCGAGTGTGTTCCTGTCCGAGTCAGAGTACAGGCCTACATCTGCGTGAGTATGATCCTGAACTGTTACAGGCTTTAAAGCAGCCAGCAGCTCTTTTATTAGCAGGAAGTCGGATGTAAAGCGGCGGATTATTCGCCGTGTCGTTCGAGACAAACACAGAAGCACAGGAGCTGAAAGAGACAGCAATTTTAATGAATTATAATCACAGTAATAGATTGCTCAAATAGCGTGTATTGCACATGTGTACACATATATGCACTCTATATACACGTGTGTGTGTGTGTGTGTGTGTGTGTGTGTGTGTGTGTGTGTGTGTAGAGGTTCGAACTTCGTATTATACACACCTTGTTTTGTCGCAACATGAAAGCATCAAGAAAAAAAAAACACCAGAAATTCGAGGAATGTGCTTCGATAAAATTTTTAACTTCTGCATATCAATATGACCAGAAGAGAGAGAGAGAGAGAGAGAGAGAGAGAGGAAGAGAGAGTGAGAGAGAGAGAGAGAGGAAGAGAGGCAGAGAGAGAGAGAGACTGAGAGAGACAGAGGCAGAGAAAGAGAGAGAGAGGGAAAGAGTGAGAGAGGGAGAGAGAGAGAGAGAAAGAATGGCAGAGAGAGAGAAAAAGAGAGAGAGAGAGAGAGAGAGAGAGAGACAGAGGGAGAATTAAAAATGCAAAGATTTTAAAGACACCTCCAATCACACACACATACAGTGGCCACAGCGAAGAAACCCCAGAACGCTGGACAGGACGTGATGTCTCACTTTAAAAAAAAAAAAAAAAAAAAAAAAAAAGGAAGGAAAGAAACTCTACAGTAAACCTCGGCGGTCGTTAGGGCACTACATATACACATCATGTGAAATATCAATAACTATACATATTTACTGAACAGCAAAATAGTGCGAATGCTGATACACAACACTTCTCCCAGTTCTCAACAGTTCTCCCAGTTCTCAACAGTTCTCCCAGTGTCCCCCTGCCATCCATCCATCCATTCATCTATCTATCTATTTAAATTTGTCTGCCTATTGCTCTCAATCCAAAAAAAAACCTTCCAAAAAATAGTGCAGACACGGCAGGGACACGCCCACATCCAACATGGCCGCCCATCTGACACACACACACACACACACACACACGAGGATTTATTATTTTTTAACAGGGTTGAGACAGGAAGCGACGCACGGATGGCGACGAGACGCGGCCACAGTACTTCCTGTTTCCGCATATATATATATATAAATACATAAAGTACGGCGTGGTGAAGTGTCACATGACCGCTGAAAAAAAAAAAAAAGACGTCCTGCACGGGAACACGCGAGTGTCTGTCTGTGTGTGTGTGTGTGTGTGTGTGTGTGTGTGATCGTAGGCACGTGTGCTCTGAAAACATGAAGTAAAAAACGAAACCACGACCACGATCCACTACCGAGGAGTAAAAAAAAAAAACAAACAAAAAAAAGAAAAGAAAAACAAACAAACCCCAAAAAAGGAGACTTTCGACAGAAGTGAAATAGTGAAATGTCCCGCTCTGATTTGTTTACACACAGTTGAATATTTCAGATTTACAGCCGACGCTTTAAGCGAGAGACCATCCCTTCATTTCTGACTCCAAATAAATAAAGCGGAGAGAGTCAAGAAAGAGGGAAGTTCTTCTTCCTTTCCTTTTCTTAAGACATGAAAATTATACAAGACGATCCGCACCGAGCTGAAGCGGACGCTGGAACCAACTCATAAAAAAAAAATGAAAAGATTTATTAACATTTTTAATATATATATATATGTATATACACATATATATACAACCCATCAAAAGGGGACAACTAGCCTTTCAACATGTACGGTGTTAATAATAATAAACCCCTGTAACTGTCCGATCCTGAGCTCAATCCTGAAATCAGACCTCACAGTGAAGCATGGTGGTGGGAGCATCAGGTCCAGCACGACCCTTTTCGCCTCCTGGATGTTTCTGTTTTTTATTTATTTATTTATTTATTTTACATTTTCTTACAGTTTATCCACTACTGGATAATGAAACGAGGAAACAAAACGAATGTCTAAATCTCTGTATTTAAAGACTTCCTCAGCGCCTGCTCTCGTCAGCGCCGTATTTAAAGGCGAGACTGAAATGACGGAAACGAGAGAAGCGGTACGTTCGATCCGTGTAGTGTGTTACCGGTCCGCTGTTCTACTCGCACCTTAAACACGACGCACTGATATTTCACACCTGACTGCAATAAACAATGCAACATTTTAAAAAAATAATAAAATAAAGAAGCTTTTCACTTGACTCAGCCTTATAGTATCAGAAGTAGCGCGCATATATAAGTTTAAGGGACTCGTTAGAGTGATCCGGATCGAGCTTGTTCAGTTTAAACAAAAAAATTTAATATGTATATGTACTTTTTGACTAAAAGTATGTGCACCCCTGACCATCATACCCATATGTGCTTGTTGAACATCTCATTCCAGATTTATTCCCTCTTTGCTGTTATAATGAGCTCCACTCTTCTGAGAAGGTTTTCCACTAGATGTTGGAGCGTGGCTGTGGGGATTTGTGTTCATTCAGCTGTGAGAGCATTAGTGAGATCAGGCGCTGATGTTGGTGAGGAGGTCTGGGGTGCAGTCGGTGTTCCAGTTCATCCCAAAGGNCTCCAACCTTCACACACCATGTCTTCATGGAGCTCGCTTTGTGCACAGGGGCATCGTCATGCTGGAGCAGGTTTGGAAACTGTAAAGCTACAGTGTACAATATACAACTGAGTGCTTCCATGTTTGTGGCAACAGTTTGGAGAAGAACCACATATGGGTGTGATGGTCAGGGGTGCACATACTTTTGGCCAGACTGTGTACTATACACACTAGGAGTGTAACGATTTAAAAAGTTGGATCAATTTAAAAGGCAACGACTGAAATGAACCCATGCAACAATCATGAATGGATTATTATCGATTATAATTTAATATAAATGGATTATTATCTGAAAAGGACAGGCAACTGGAGTGTAAAAAAAATCCTATGTTTAAACTGATGTGTAAATAATTGAGCAGGCTGGCGGCCCGGAACGTAACTAATCCTCATCATCGTTCATGGATTAACGGATAGCGAGGAAACACAATAGCACTGAATCGTAGCCGTATCTGTATCCGTATCCGATTCAGTTGTATTGTTAAATATCGAATCGTTGCCTTAAGAATCAAAATCGTATCGTATCGAATCGTATCGTATCAGCCTGAGGTTTACATCCCTAATGTATACACACACACAGTACACACAGTACACACACACACACAGTGTGCTGTGTTTCCTGCAGGTCGTCCCCGTGGTTTCTGAAGCTCAAATCTAAACCCCGCCTCCTTTTAGAGCGGTTCAGCTGGTTTAGAGAGAAACTCTCGACGGCGTGTGTGTGATTACTCCGGATAAGGAGCTGGGACGGGACGCTGCTGTTTACTTTCCTAATCTTCGTGATGTAATGTGATCACAGGGCAGACAGAGAGAGGACAAGCGCGCTCCGGGGTGTGGACAGGGACGCCTACAGAGACGCCAGGTCCAGCCTTTCTCAGCACTAACGCGTGTGCGCCGGAAATAGCCTCAAAATACACTCCGAACAGGAAGGAAGCTATTAAAAGAAAAACTAATTTCAGACAGAATCCTGAATGAATCCTGCCAACGTTCGACCGCTCGTTCTTGCAATAGCGAGCTAACGACGATCTCGGAGGGACGGACGACCCGGAAACGTAACGGCTGCCTCACTCAGCAGGCCTACGTCAGCGCGGCGCGTAGCGGAGAGAGATTGACGTGTAGCGGAGAGAGACTGACGCGTAGCGAACAGAGACTGACGCGTAGCGAACAGAGACTGACGCGTAGAGGAGAGAGACTGGCGCGTAGCGAACAGAGACTGACGCGTAGCGAACAGAGAGACTGACGCGTAGCGGAGAGAGACTGGCGCGTAGCGAACAGAGACTGACGCGTAGCGGACAGAGAGACTGACGTGTAGCGGAGAGAGACTGACGCGTAGCGGAGAGAGACTGACGCGCGAGTTCTGTGACTGATTTGTCTGAATGCGAGTCTCGAGACATTAGCACACGAAATCCATTTTCGTAGAGCCATATTCCTGATATTAATGTTATTATTATTGTGTGAAATAAATCAGTAAAGCAAAAGAGGAGATGCTGCAGGCAATGAGAACGCTTCATTAAATTAAGTAGCATTCTTCAATATATTATTATTATTATTATTATTATTTTTACGCATGTGCTTTAATGCTCGGGTTCGTACACAGTGCTGTCTCTTTTCTATCTGGAAATCTTCGGGCTGGTGGAAAGAGCGGACTCGAACACATTTGGAAGAATTGCAGAGTTGTCCCCAAGCTTCAGACGGGCAGCGTGCGCACTCTCAGGGAAAAAATAATAAAACAAGTCCATCAAAAAGTTCCTTGTGCGGTTAAAGGTTCCGAGACGAGTGTCATTTGTCATTTGTAAAGGAACAACGAAGAGCCATTACGGGATCTACATTTAAACGTTTCAGGATTCTCACACATATGCGAATAAGAGTTGAAGAATATTAGCAATCACAGCATTTCTTGGCGCGGTCCAATTCGGGCGCCCACACGGAGGATTACCGGCTACTAAAAAAAAAAAAACTGAACGTCATAACAGACTGAATATCAATAAACACGGGGACTGAAATCAGCCCAAATGTGACATTTCTGTAAAAAAAGAAAAAAAAAAATCGATAATCACTCAAACACTTATAAAACAATAAAGCTTTACGAAAATAAAACTCATCTGGTGCAAAAATAACAGCAGAAATAAAGCTCTGTGATCAGAACGGGTGTGTCGTAGTGTCTCAGTGGTGTTCGACCTTATTGCCTGCGTTTTAATAATAAAAAAAAACGTATTAAAAAAAAAAATCTGTAACTGTTGTGTTGTGTGTTTACGGATCAGAAAGAAAAACAAACAAACAAACAAACAAACAAAATCATACCTGCCCTTAAAACCCTGATGCCATATTCATCGCGCAGTGACACGACATAACACACACACACACACACACACACACACACACACACACACACACACACATATATATATACACAGTAGGGCTGCACGATATATCGTAATATCGCTGATGTGAATATCGCGATAACGGAATGATTTTCTCCGTTTTATGGCGACGCAGACGGCAGAGAGCTTTCTTTATCTCAAAAGGACATGAAACATTTATGGTGATGTCATTTTCAGTTTTTAAATATATAAATATATATCATTTAAATCAATTTTACACACTTGTAGCATTATAGTACCGCATATCGCATTGTTTAACAAGTTATCACATGTGGCGTTTTTCTCCAATATCGCGCAGCCCTAATATATATATATATATATAAATATAATATGTATGTGTATGTGTGTGTGTGTGTGTGTATGTGTGTGTGTGTGTGTGTGTGTGTGTGTATAGATATAAAACCCAGCTGTGCATCCGCACGCAGCACATTACACACTTTTATCCATACAGAATATTTTAAATCGACTGAGCAGATTAACACTGATAGCTGTTTGTGTGTGTGTGTGTGTGTGTGTGTGTGTGTGTGTTAGATTTTCATATAAAAAAGAGAAACATCTCCATATAAAAGTGAACACAGACACTTAATCTTCAGAAGAAAAAAAAAAAAACAAACAAAACAAACAGAAACCGAAGTTTCCTGAAGAGAGAAGAGAAGAGAAGAGAGAGAAGAGAGAAGAGAGAGAAGAGAGAAGAGAGAAGAGAGAGGAGAGAAGAGAGAAGAGAAGAAAGAGGAGAGAGAAGAGAAGAGAAGAGAAGAGAGAGAGAAGAGAGGAGAGAAGAGAAGAGAGAAGAGAGAGAAGAGAGGATAGAAGAGAGAAGAGAGAAGAGAGAAGAGAAGAGAGGAGAGAAGAGAGAGAAGAGAAGAGAGAAGAGAGAGAAGAGAGAAGAGAGAAGAGAAGAGAGGAGAGAAGAGAGAAGAGAGAGGAGAAGAGAAGAGAAGAGAAGAGAAGAGAAGAGAGAAGAGAGTCAAGCGTGTTTTATGTACAAGGGACGAAAAAAGGGACCGAAAAACACAAAAGCAACACGAGTTGGTCATCATCATCATCATCATCATCATCATCATCATCGGAGAATCAGAGAAGCGTCACGGCGTGATCGCACACCACACCGGGGCAACGCGAAGTAGCAAGGCGTAAGTTCTGACCTTTGACCCCTGATCTGACAGGAGGAGAGGAAACGGATGGAGGAGTCCGAGCTGAGTGCTCCGAGAAAACAAAATGGCTGAGATCGGCGCTTTCGCCTGACGAGATTAAGGCAGAGAGGAATAAGACTTGTTTAAGTCGTACTCTCCACACAATGACACACGTCATCAACCACACACACACACACACACACACACACAATGTGTGTGTGTGTGTGTGTGTGTGTGTGAAACATTAACTGTAGTATAAAAGGCACCGAGTCGGCCCACGTTCCCTTGTAAAACAAATACCAAAACCATCCATGTTTTTAATTCAGTCAGTGAGTCAGTCAGTGATTCAGAGATTCAGTCAGTAAGTGAGTCAGTGAGGGAAATAAGTGAGTCAGAGTGAGTCAGTGAGTCAGTGAGGGAAATAAGTGAGTCAATCAGTCATTCAGTGAGTCAGTGATTCAGTGAATCAGTCAGTGATTCAGTCAGAGGATTAGTGAATCAGTGAGTCAGTCAGTGATTCGGTCAGTGAGTCAGTGATTCAGTGAATCAGTCAGTGATTCAGTCAGAGGATTAGTGATTCAGTGAGTCAGTCAGTGATTCAGTCAGTGGATTAGTGAATCAGTGAGTCAGTCAGTGATTCAGTCAGTGGATTAGTGATTCAGTGAGTCAGTCAGTGATTCAGTCAGTGGATTAGTGATTCAGTGAGCCAATCAGTGATTCAGTGAGTCAATCAGTCAGTGTGCTTTCTTCTTGAGTGTTTGTGCGTGAAGCAGTGTGTATGTGATTGTTATTTGACTCCTCAAAAAAAAAAAAAAAAAAATCCCAGCGTCATCATCCTCCTCGCGGCTTTTTCCAGTGCCCAAGGTGGAGGTGTTTACCTGTTTATGTTTTGTGTGTGTGTGTGTATATATGGACAACATGTGTAATACTCATACACGTCTGTGTGCTTTTATAATCGTACAGAAAGATCAGTTCCACCGCGGTTAAAAACCTCCGAGCTCCATCACGTCTGAGCGTCTGCTCTGAGATCTTTTTGCGTCTCGTACGGGAAATGTAGGTGTGTGTTTTTTTCCCACTTTATGCTCCTTTGCCATGACAACATCCCAGCGTCGTCTCTGCACGTGTTCCATGAAAGGAGCGGAAAACAGAACAGTGTTTAAAAAACAAAAAAAAACAAAAAGCGGGTCCTGCTCCCGGATGTGTGTTCGGCGGCCCACGCGGTCCTCTTCCACCTCCTCTTCCTCCTCCTCGTGTGGGAGTGGAGCGGAGCTCTGCGTACGTCCATCGAGCACCTGGAGAACGAGTGAAGGAACCGATCAAAGAGCTGCGTGGAAGGAAAGGACGAGTGACTCAAAGGCAAGCGTCGCTGCCGAGCAGGTGTGGACGTCTTCCCCTCCTACAGCACAGGCTCCTCCTCCATCGGCTCCTCGGCAGCCCTGGAACAAACAGCAGATGACATGTCATCACTTTTATCCATTTAGAGTTACAATATAGCTACTGACTGTTACGAAGTGCTTACGCTGGAGACTCCTTCCATAAACGTGAAAAACTTTTTCTTAGACAAGACGTCACCGTATCAGCGATTACGCACGTTTCTTAAATCCGTTTATTATTACTGAAGCGAGTTCACTGCGCTGTTGCTATAGAAACGATTTGCAGCTGCGCTACTGTCAGAGCTGCTGATCTAGAGAATTAATCAACACCTTCTGACCAATCAGGATCCAGAATTCGACAGCGCCGTGGTTTAACTATTATTACTCATTAAAGGTATGACTCATAATAAGATCTCCAGAGACGCCTAAAAATAAAAGATAACGAGGAAGATAATCCTTTTATTACACCTTTTAATCTGATTACGGTGTGTGTGTGTGTGTGCGTGTGTGTGTGTGTGTGTGTGCGTGTGTGTGTGTGTGTGTGTGTGTGCGCACCTGCTGCTCTGTGAGGAGGACGCCGTGTGCTCCGTGTCCACGGTGAGAGACGCCATGGCCGTCACCGTGTCCGCTTCGTCCTTCTCTCGCCGCTGAGCGTCCTGCAGAGACTGAGACACTGTGGGCGCTAATCTCTGTACTGAGGACCAGTGTTTACCTACAGAGAGAGAGAGAGAGAGAGTGGGGGGGGCAAAGAGATGAAGATACAGAGATGGAGAGATACACAGAAAGAGAGACAGGGAGATACAGACATAAAGAGAGAGGGAAAAATAGAAAGAGAGACAGAAAGAGAAAAACAAAGACAGAGAGAGGAAAAGAGCAAGTGACAACATAGAAAAAACAGAGAGATGGAGAGATGGAGGGACAGACAGAGAGACGGAGGGACAGAGAGATGGAGAGATGGAGGGATAGACAGAGACAGAGAGACAGAGAGATGGAGAGACGGAGGGATAGACAGACAGTGTTATCTGTATAGCGTCTTTAACAGTGCACACTGTCACAAAGCAGATTTACAGAAATATACAAATTCCGAATATAAACTTTAAATATCTCTCTTTTTAAGTGTAATAAATGTTAAAATAAATGTAATAACAGTGTCAGTAACAGCAGAGTAACAAATCTATATTCTGCAGAATACTGTATTTAGTTATTATTCTCACGAGTACCAAACAGGGACAAAAAATAACACGAGTCACTGATCGGCCAAATATAATAAGCAGAGAACCACTATTACAAATCACATATTAACACATCTGTCTCTCTCTCTCTCTCCATCTCTCTCTCCCTCTCTATCTCTCTCTCTCACTCTCTCTCTATCTCTATCTCACTCTGTCCCTCTCTCTCTCTCACTCTCTCTCTCTCTCCCTCTCTCACTCTGTCTCTCTCTCTATCTCTCTCCCTCTGTGTCTCTGTCTCTCGCTCTCTCTCACTCTGTCTCTCTCACTCTATCTCTCTCGGTCTCTCTCTCTGTGTCTCGCTGTGTCTCTATGTCTCTCTCTCTCTCTCTGTCTCGCTCTGTGTCTCTGTCTCTCGCTGTCTTTCTCTCTCTCTATCTCTCTTGCTCTGTCTCTCTCTCTCTTGCTCTCTCTCTCTCTTGCTCTGTCTCTCTATCTCTCTCACTCTGTCTCTCTCTTTATCTCTCTCACTCTGTGTCTCTGTCTCTCGCTCTCTCTCACTCTGTCTCTCTCGCTCAGACTTACTCTGGATCTCGATGATTCTCTCGAGGGACGCCGATGCTTTCGGACACGGTTTCTGCTGAAGCACAGACTGAGGCAGTGGGTCCAGCTGCAGTCACACACACACACACACACACACACACACACACACAAGAGCAGAGTGTTACAGAGAGACTGTGACTGGGAGTAATGTAAAGTTACGAGGTAGTGAGGCAGTGAGGCAGTGAGGTAGCGGTGTGCGGCGAGCACCTCGTCTCCGAGCAGCGCGGCCACGCAGGACTCGGAGGCGTCGCAGATGGCGGTGAGGTCGTGACCCCCCTCCAGCACCAGGACCACGCGCCCACCCGCCAACTTCATCAGCTGCTTGGTCAGGTGACCAAAACCTGCGAGTGAACAGCATCACGGGGTTTCAGCACGAGATCCTCCAACGCTCACAACACGCACGAAAGGCTTTAACGTAACGTAATGTCCTGTGTGCTATGGGCATGTAATTCTAGTGTTTGTCTGCAAGGGGGCGACAAATTACAAACAGTATTCACACACACACACACACACACACACACACACACACACACACACACACACACAGGGTTAGGCAGCTTACATTTGGCGGTGACGCTGTAGCCTCCGAGCGGGGACTGGTGTCCCTCAACGGCGTCGAAGCCGGCCGACACCAGCACCACGTCAGGGGAGAACTCGTTAGCGATGGGCATCACCACCGTCCTGTTAGTGCACACACACACACACACACACACACACACACCATTAGCACAGATTGTAATAAGCTATTAAGCACTTAATAAACACCAGTCAGTAAAGTGAACTGGATCCTGGTCAGAGGTCCCAGTGTGTGTGTGTGTGTGTGTGTGTGAGCTCTAACCTGAAAGCTGTGAGATACTCCACATCACCCATAGGAGGATCGACTCCACCCGTCCAGGCTATGTTCACATTAAAACCCACACCAGGACCCACACCCACCTGCGCAGGGAGAGGGAGAGAGAGAGAGAGAGACAGACAGGGAGAGAGAGAGAGAGGGAGAGAGAGAGAGATTAAAAACGATGTGTATCATAATTTTAAAAGGAATATTACATGATATTATTAGTGTTTTTCATACTGGTACTATTTTATCATATCTGTCTCACTCTCTCCATCTGTCTCACTCTCTCCATCTCTCACACTGTCCACCTGTCTCACTCTCTCCACCTGTCTCACTCTCTCCACCTGTCTCACTCTCTCCACCTGCCTCACACTCTCCATCTGTCTCACTCTCTCCACCTGCCTCACACTCTCCATCTGTCTCACTCTCTCCATCTGTCTCACTCTCTCCATCTGCCTCACTCTCTCCATCTGTCACACTGTCCACCTGCCTCACTCTCTCCACCTGCCTCACACTCT
The DNA here is from genome assembly GCA_037577455.1 of Pangasius macronema. Taxonomy (NCBI): domain Eukaryota; kingdom Metazoa; phylum Chordata; class Actinopteri; order Siluriformes; family Pangasiidae; genus Pangasius; species Pangasius macronema. Next base: position 2,024,026 of record CM074967.1, on the reverse strand, counting down.
CCACCTGTCTCACACTGTCCACCTGTCTCACTCTCTCCACCTGCCTCACACTCTCCACCTGTCTCACACTGTCCACCTGTCTCACTCTCTCCATCTGTCCCACTCTCTCCATCTGTCTCACACTGTCCATCTGCCTCACTCTCTCCACCTGCCTCACTCTCTCCAGCTATCTCACTCTCTCCACCTGTCTCACTCTCTCCACCTGTCTCACACTGTCCATCTGTCTCACTCTCTCCACCTGTCTCACACTGTCCATCTGTCTCACTCTCTCCACCTGCCTCACTCTCTCCACCTGTCTCACACTGTCCACCTGTCTCACTCTCTCCACCTGTCTCACACTCTTCATCTGTCTCACTCTCTCCACCTGTCTCACACTGTCCACCTGTCTCACTCTCTCCACCTGTCTCACTCTGTCCATCTGTCTATATCTGTATTTGTTTCATAGCCACACTTCCGCCCCTTTACCTCTTCAGGAGCCCCGCTTCCAGGAAAGAAGTTGCCGTCGTCATAGCGATGCAGGGAGATGTACAGCACGTTGGGGTCGTTGTAAAAAGCCTGCTGGGTCCCGTTACCATGGTGAATGTCCTGTATGATGGGATGGATTAGGGGTTATTATCATCGCTACAGAGCTCATGGGTGTGGTCAGTGATCTCATTAGAACAGTGCTGGTGTGAGTTTACACACTTGGCCGAGTAAACACACTCAAGCGAGTAAACACACTCAAGTGAGTAAACACACTCAAGCGAGTAAACACACTCGACTGATCTCAAACTGATCAGGAAATGCTGATCAATAAACCGTGGAGAATAAAATCGAGCTCTTACCCAGTCCACGATGAGGATTTTGGCCACGCCCAGTTTCTGCTGGAGCAGTTTGGCGGTAACAGCGACCGAGTTGAAAAAGCAGAAACCCCTAAAGAAAATTATACATTTAAAAAAATATAAGAATAAAA
>CM074967.1:2007012-2012208 GCA_037577455.1 Pangasius macronema | reverse complement strand
CAGCACTCAGCACTCACACAGTTAGAAACCTCAGACATGTAAATAAGACAGATGTGTTTTATTATTAATGAATTATGGACCTGTTTATAAATCTGTACGTTAGATTCTTATCCTGTGGCTGTTAAACGTCCTCTAACGCAGCGCTCCGTACGCAGACGACCTCCTGCCGAGGTCCACGCTCAGAGCAGGAGAGGACCAGGGAGGAGAAGATCGTAACGTGTCGTGTCGTTATTCATAATCGCACGTTTATATAAACACGTGCTGTCTTTATTTTAACGTTCCTTGTTAAATTAAGAATTTTAGAAAGATTATTCGGTGAAATGTGACAAGAAAATAAATAACTTTCTAACTGTTGGTGAAATAAATAAGAGTTTTAAAATGACATTTTTAAAAAATGTGTGTAAAATCTCTATAAATAATATATTCAAGATAATTAAGAAATTCAAAACTGCAATATTTAAAACTATTTAAATTTAAACGATTTATATATAAATATTTAAATATCTAAAGGTATCATTGTAGTTATAATAGAAAATATAAACCATAAATCATATTTTTAATCGCAAGTGTTGTTTTGTTTATAAATATTTTAACAATGTATTGTTTATTAAAACAGCGAATATAAATAGTACTATATTTATTGCTTTTTAAACGCAAGCAAAATAAAATATTCATAAATAAATATATTATAGATACAATATAGATACAAATAAAACTGTACAAACAGCAACTTTTATCCACTAAATAAAATATTTGTATGTAAATAATGTGTAAACAGTGCATGTATGTGAACATATAAAATATACAGTATATATTTAAATATATTTATATATTATTTTCTATTTATTAGCTATTATATTATAAATATATACACAATAACTGTATTAATATTATTTTGCAAAGATATATTTATATAGAAATGGATCAAATTAGCAACTAAAATATAAAAATACTAAAAATATCTTTATATTGTGTATATGTGTGTGTATATATATAAACATTCAATATATACAGTATATATTAAAATATATTTTAAAAAAATATTTATAATAAAGTACAGTATATTAGTATTATTTTTGCAAACGGAACTTGTAAAGAAAATAATAAAATATTTTTTTAAAAAATGTGTGTGATGTTTGGAGAAGATTTAGAGTGTGTGTGCTCTTAAATGTCATATTTATTTGTTGATTAAATTAAGGCTGTGTGTCAAACCGAGTGAGGATGGATGTGAAGTGCACTACATAGTGTGCTGTGGTGGAAAGAAGTGGATTATTGTTTTGAAGGGTGAATTTGAATGGGTTTGGGAAACGACACGACCTGAAGTTTTGCCCATAAACAGTTTTTAAAATGACTAAATAAGTGTTGAATAGATGATTAAAGAGTTGTGTGGAGTCACCTGGCCTGAGCTTCATCCAGACTCTGGTCCGTTATGGTCATGATTTGTTGTAAAATGTCTCCGATGTCCTGCTTCCTCGAGTCGCCGTCGCTTCCCGCGGTGACGTCCGGGGGACGGTGCGTGAGGCCCGGGTGAGCGGCCAAGCCCACGCCGTGAGGGTGCATCAACCGCGGCTGCTCCTCCATAGCCTCTCCCGCTCTCTCTCTCCCGCTCTCTCTCTCTCTCTCTCTCTCCCGCTCTCTCTCTCTGCCTGTCTCTCCCTGTTTCTCTCTCTCTCTCACACACACACACTCACACACACACACACACTTTTATTTTTATTTCTTCCTCACCTCGGAAATCTCTCTCTCTCTCTCCTCTCCTTCCTTCTCTATCTCTCCTTCTCTCTCCCTTTCCTTCTCTTTCTATCTCTATCTCTGTGTCTCTTTCCTCTGTTCCTCCAGAGACAAGAAGAAGGAAAATGTGTATATATGTATATATATATAGAGAGAGAGAGAATGAGAGAGAAAGCTGGAAAAAGGCGGGAAAAAAACGTGCGCTCGCGGACAGTTTGCTTTTGTTTTGTTTTTCTCCTCAGAGGGAAATGAAACGCGAGCCGTTAGTGTGAAGAGAAGAAGAAGAAGAAGAAAAAACCAGACCACTCCTGATCCAAACCCGGAGAGAAACAAGACACAAGTTTAAAACCCAGGCGATGGAGGAGGAGGAGGAGAAGGAGGAGGTGGAGGAGGAGGTGAAGATGGAGGAGGAGGAGGATAATAATCCGGCGGTTTCTCGGCGGAGCGACAAAGTCACCGTGTGTTATTCAGCTGTAGCTCCGCTTCTGCGCGCGAGCCGAGCTCATGGAGAGAGAGAAGAAGGAAAAAAAAATAAAAAAAATAATAAAGTGTCGCGCGCACTGCTTTTGTTTCAGAAAGTGACACATGAAGAGGAGCTCGCGAGCAGAGCACCGCACCGCACCGCCCGCGGCACGTGATTGGGCGAGAGGAGAGCTCTGACCACGCCCCCTCCCCAGAGTGTCAGTCACGTTCCGGAGTGGGCGGGGCAAAGCGAGAGCGGACAGGACATAAATAACCATTCAGCCTCTCTCATGGGCTTTATTTATTTATTTATTTATTTATTTATTTATTTATATCAGTTTATTTCAAATTTTAAGCTCTTTATTTATTTATTTTTATTGTGTCCAACACTTTCTTTCTTTCTTTCCTTACAATTTATTTATTTTTTATTTATTTTATTTATTTGTTTTTGTTTGTTTACTGTGAATGATTTCTTTCTTGCTTTCTTTCTTTCTTTCTTTCTTTCTTTCTTTATATATTTATATATTTATGTATTTATTTCCTGTGTCCAGCTCTTTTGTTCTTTATTACTTTCGTTTTTTAAACTAATTTATTTATTTATTTATTTATTAATAAATCACATTTCATGCGACTGATTTATTTATTTTTATTACTTTCTTTCTTTCTTTTTTATGTATTTAAGAATTTATTTTTATTTACTTTTTATTTACTTTTTTCATTCATTCATTCTTTCTTTCTTTTTTCTTTCTTTCTTTCTCTCTATTCATTTATCGTTTGTTTGTTGGTTTTCTTCTTTCTTTCTCTCGCCTTCAGTTTCATTTCCTCACGTTTTTTTCGGTCTGTTTTCCTAATTCTTAGTCCCTTCTTTCTTTCCTTCTTTCTCACCCATGCTTTCCTCTCCTCTTCTCCTCTTCTTTCTTTCATTCTTTCTTTTATTTGTGAAACTGTCGATCAGTTTATTTCAGATGTTCATCCACTTTATTCCACTTTATATCCAATTCCATATTTCAGATCCAATAAATCACGCCGTCGTCGCTTTCTTCTTCTCCTCGTGTTTGAGATCGCCTCGGCTCGTAACTGTAGCTGTTGGTTTGTTTATTAAAGAGCGGCACGGCGTACACTTTATCCGTTTAGAGTTACATTAATGTTCATTAACGACTTCTAACTCTAACAAGAGCAGCTATAAACAGTCGTTCACCGATCTCTCTCTTTTTAGTGCTGCTGAGTTCTGGATGGTGAGTTTCTGGATTGTGAGGTTCTGGATGGTGAGTTCTGGATTGTGAGGTTCTGGGTTGTGAGGTTCTGGATGGTGAGTTCTGGATTGTGAGGTTCTGGGTTGTGAGTTTCTGGATTGTGAGGTTCTGGGTTGTGAGGTTCTGGATTGTGAGGTTCTGGGTTGTGAGGTTCTGGATTGTGAGTTCTGGATGGTGAGGTTCTGGATGGTGAGGTTCTGGGTTGTGAGGTTCTGGATTGTGAGTTCTGGATGGTGAGGTTCTGGGTTGTGAGGTTCTGGGTTGTGAGGTTCTGGATTGTGAGGTTCTGGGTTGTGAGGTTCTGGATGGTGAGGTTCTGGATTGTGAGGTTCTGGGTTGTGAGGTTCTGGATGGTGAGGTTCTGGATGGTGAGGCTTCCTTCATTTATTTATTTATTTATTCATTCATTCATTCATTATTTTTTTCTTTCTTTATGTATTTATTTTTATTTCCTGCATCTGACTCTTTTGTTCTTTCCTACATTATTTATTTGTTTGTTTGTTTATTTCACGTGACTAATTTATTTATTTATTCTTTCTTTCTTTCTTTTTTATGTATTTATAAATTTATGTATTTATTTCCTGTGTCCAACTCTTTTTTATTTATTTATTTATTTATTTATTTATTTATTTATTTATTTCCTGTGACTGATTGATTTATGCATTCATTCATTCTTTCTTTCATTCTTTCTTTCTTTCTTTCTTTTTATTTCCTGTGACTGATTTATTTATTCATTCATTCATTCATTCTTTCTTTCTTTTTTATGTATTTATTAATTTATTTTTATTTTACTTTTTATTTTTTTAATGTGCTTGTTATAATAATAATAATAATAATAATAATAATAATAATAATAATAATAATACGTTATCGTTTCTATAGCAGCAGCTCATTCACAGCGACTCGTACAGAAGACGCTCTTTCATCAGTTTCAGGGGAGCGAGTGTTTGCAGCTGCCGTAACGTAAGTGACAACAGGAACCGACTCGTGTATGTAACTATAAAAGGATAAAAACTATGACTTGTTGTTCCTTAATAAATTATACCTCGTAATCATTGACAAATTGTGGCAGTATAAGAGGAATAAAACACTGTGAAATCCAGGAATGGACTCACACACATCACACACTCCATCACACCTCCCGGTCTTTGATTCATTTCCCGTAGCGGTGTGACACACACACTGTTCCGTTCCTGAACTGAAACGTTTCACGCTCGTGAGTGTGTTTTCATTTACAGCTCATGGCTTCGTGTCGGTTATCACTCAGCTGCGATCACAGTGTGACGCGTGTGCAGTAACGCTGATGTATTTCCGTATCCCGAAGAGCCCGCGCTGTGTGACCGCTGCGTGATTCCACGCACACGTTTTAAAGCCGTGATTTCGCTCAGCAGTCTGAGTAAACAGTCTCCCAGATTAAATGTGACCGAGCGAGCCGCTGTAATTCATCTTGATATTTCCAAATTGACTTTTTCAAAGCGCAGGCTGATCCGGCGCATCCGCATATACCGATTCCGGTCATGTTTATTGAAATATAAATGTCAGGAGCGCAGGTTTGAGACGGTGCGTCCGGGTCACGCGGGCTCACCGAGGATTAGATCGAATTCGGGATCACGTGCAGCGAGTGCACGTTTCATTTAACCGTAGGTCAGAATGTCGTTACGGAGAGAAAAAAAAGAATAATAAATAGGAAAATATTCCACATGTAAAATTCGGCGCGGCTGACGGATGGAGCGGGAGGACGTCCTCGCCG
>CM074967.1:2002012-2004512 GCA_037577455.1 Pangasius macronema | reverse complement strand
GTTTAATTGATATAATATTTATAGGGCCGACTCGACTCCGGGGCAGAGCGACACGCCATCCGCATGAGGATTGATTTCTGACGACGGACAGATTTTGTGATTTTTCTGTGGAACGGAGGCGGAGGTATTGATCAGGGTCGAGCTTTCACTGCAGAGCGGCGCGCTCGCTCTGAGGCCGTGATGAAATATTCAGCTGCTTGAGACTCTGCATCTCTCAGACATGAATAAAAAGCAGGTTCTGAGGGAGGAAGCTCCAGCTCCAGCTCCAGCTCCAGCTCCACCTCCAGCTCCACCTCCACCTCCAGCTCCAGCTCCACCTCCACCTCCAGCTCCAGCTCCACCTCCACCTCCAGCTCCACCTCCACCTCCACCTCCAGCCTCAGACGCAGGAATGAAACTTTAATCCGCTTTCCTGCAGGAGCGCCATTAACTCAGCGGCTTGCGAGAGCCAGTCTTCAGCTGTGTCCCCAATGACGCAGCGTACCTTATACACCTACACCACGCGCCGTGCACGCTACTGTCCAGCGTACCAATTTCAGAAGTTTAGCGTCGTCTCTAGTGGAACATTAACGTTTTATAACTAACAGGAAGTACAATCCGTGTCCCGCTCGACGGCACGTGACGTCAGACGCATACGGCGAATTTTTAAAAAGTCGGAAAAATGTATCACACGACGTAGGCTAATTTCAAAGAATTCAATCTGCATTTGTAAGATGTTTCGTCCACTGAAGTGTCGTCAGCCATCTTGAAAATTTTTTCTCATCCAGCGTCGGCGTCTGGTAGCCCCGCCCTCTTCCTGTGACCGTCGCATGAAGTGTTTAAATCGTTTTTTGGAAGGAGTCTCCAGTGTCAGTGCTTTGTAACAAGTTTCCTTGTAATGTTTCCCAGCGACATAAGTGTTAACTTACGGGGACTAACCTGTCTCTCGGACAAGTTATCATTTTTTAAATTAATTTTTATTAATTAAAGATTTGTTGACTTTGCAAAAAAAAGTCGGTGAAACGAGTTAGTTCCTGTTCTCGCTTCCGTTATAGCAGCTACAAACACTCGTTCCCTCATCAGCCTCTCTTTCTTTCTCTCTCGAAGTTAACAAAACAAACGCAGCTTGTCATGTTACAGAGAAACCACACAGAAGATGTCAGTACAAAGTCCTGACACTGGAGACTCCTTACACAAAACTTCACCGTGTCACTTTTTTTAAACTGCGAATGAGCTGTTCCCATAGAAACGATAATATATTAATATAAACCTGTGATCTGCAGCTGAACTATCATCACAGCCGCTGTTACTGAAAATTAATCAACTTCCTCCAGACGCAGAATCTCCAGGTTCTGTTGTTCATCGCTGTCAGTGAAATCAGTTTGTTTGGAATCTGCTGTAGCTGGGAAACGCTGCTGTAGGGCTCTACGGAGAACAACCGAAGAACCCGTAAGCGTTCTAACTGTGACCGTACGGTGTGTGTGTGAGTGTTCTGAGCTTGAGTGTGTATAATATCTGGCTTTATCAGGAAGCTGCGTTGCTTCACTTCGTACGCTTTCATCTTCCACAGACGTAAAAAAAAAAAAAAAAAAAAAGGCAAAAAATTCAGCAATTTTAAAAGCCGTCATCTCTCCTCTGCATATTTCAGGCCTGATTTGCATTAATTAAAGAGACTGTTCCTCATCACAGGGTGCTTTCTTTTTTCTCCTTCCTTTCCATTTCTTCCTTCCTTCTGTTTTTTTTCTCTCTCTGAAATCCCGGGAGAGCTGTGGGAAAATCCGACTGTCACTGAGCAACAAGACAAATGAATTGTGGCGTCAGACGAGTGTGTGGTACTTTCTGATATGACAGATTGAGAAGAGAGAGAGAGAGAGAGAGAGAGAGAGAGAGAGCGTGAGTAAGAGACAGAGAGAAATAGATGGGCAGAGAGAGAGAGAGAGAGAGAGTGTGAGAGAGATTGTGACAGACAGAGAGAATGAGAGAGAGGGAAAGAGACTGAGACAGACAAACAGAGAGAGATAACAAGAGAGACAGAGAGAGAGAGAATGAAAGAGAGGCAGAGAGGGAACGAGATTGAGACAGACAGATAGAGAGAATGAGAGAGAGAGTGAGAGAGACAATCAGACAGACAGAGAGACAGACAGAGAGAATGAGAGAGAGACAGACAGAGAGATAGACAGAAAGAGGGACAGAGAGAATCAGAGAGAGAGAATGAGAGAGAGACAGAGAGAATGAGAGAGAGAATGAGAGAGAGAGACAGACAGAATGAGAGAGAGAATGAGAGAGAGAATGAGTGAGACAGACAGAGAGAATGAGAGAGAGACAGAGAGAATGAGAGAGAGACAGAGAGAATGAGAGAGAGAATGAGAGAGAGAGACAGACAGAATGAGAGAGAGAATGAGAGAGAGAATGAGTGAGACAGACAGAGAGAATGAGAGAGAGACAGAGAGAATGAGAGAGAGACAGAGAGAATGAGAGAGAGAATGAGAGAGAGAGACAGACAGAATGAGAGAGAGAATGA